>JACM01029952.1:0-36332 GCA_000787095.1 Periophthalmodon schlosseri
CTTCCTGTTTCTCGTCAAAATAAACTTTCGGTTCTCAAAATAAAACCACTTATATATAAAACATGAAATAAAACTATTTCAGAACAATGGAAATATTATCTAACTAACCAGGCGGGTTACAGTTAGGATTCATAAAAGCAAAAATTAAAACTACAAGCATCTCTACTTCAGAATGCTAATAATGCTAGGTAAACTCGAAGCACTTAACACACATCAAATAGCTTTAGCTTTAGCTCATCTCCTGTGTGACCATAAAAGCTCTTGTTTTGGCACATAGGCAACTGTCTCGCCCTTACTTTACCTTACCTAATCTTACCTAACATTTACCTGACGGTGACTGACAAACAAAACAAATAATCCAAGAATCACATTCCAGACAGTGTTTGTACAGATCTAAACAGGTTTCAGTCAGGTCTACAGGTTTCGCATCTTAATGCAGAATAAGACGGGACCTTTTGTTTTTGTGCGAGAAATTAAAACGGCCTTTGTGATTTGCTAATTGATTTGATGGTGTTTAATCTTGCCGCTCTACTTTGATGTCAAACAGTACTATTGTTTCACTGGGTTTTGATTGGCAAGTTCTGTTCTGCATGTTGTCACCAGTAAATCTTGAACTTGCAGACATGGATAAAATGCATTATGGTAGTTCATTTGTTATGATTTCTCATTTCACTAAAACATGGCTGAGGTAGTTCATTGTTATGATTTCTCATTTCACTAAAACATGGCTGACTCATTTTAAAGCCCCGGTATGGAACTTTTTTTTGTCAAAATCAAAGCCTGTTTTTATTATGGATTACTTTACCTTACTTTACTTTACCTGACATTTACCTGACGGTGACAGGCAAGCTGAAAGGGGCGGGGTCTATGGCAGCTAAACCGCACGTGAACACACCCACAAGTTCCATATAACTGCAGGCGCTCACTGCTCGCGCGCACTGCCATCTCCTCTGCTACGTGCCCACGAACGCTCTACACAGGTGAGCCTCCTCGCGACCAGAATAATTCCAATCCGCCATTAAGGCTCTTTCATGTGAAGGATTGCATTTTTCTGTCGAAGAATCTATTAGAAAAACAACAGCTATATCGTGCTAAAATCAAAGCTAATTGATGTCAGGTGGTCTGGGGTAATTGGATACACCTTGGGTCTCTGTGATGACGCACTTTACGTATTTTGGTTGCTCAAAAACGGCCTTAAACAAAAACACTGTACAGAATTTGAAATGTAAGTGGTTTATTTTTATTTTTTATTTTTTATTTGGATAGGACAGGAAAAAATAAGTGTCACATGAAAAATGTACTTTTAAAGAGTAAAAAGTATTTTGAGATCATATTAGGCTAAATGTGGTGATTTTGATGAAGATTGTGTTGAATTCTGTTCAACAGAAACGGTAAACTCGATCGGGTTTTTTTCCCCAGCTGTGCTCATTTGTATATTTTTTGTTTGCTCAAACTACGAACGTGTTAAAAATGATATCCTTAGACTTTTCAGCAGGTCTCAAATGGTGATTATTTTTTATTTTACTTTTCAGTCCAGTTCAAAAATGTTGTGGAGTAGAAATTACAGAAACCTGCTCTCAAATGTACTGAAGTAAAAGTAAAAATTATTCACTTTAAAATTTACTTGAGTAAAGTAGATACCTAAAATTTGTACTTAACTATAGTACTTTACTACTTTTACTTTACGTTCCACCACTGCATTTGTATATTTGCTGAAGGCTTAAGCACGTTAAACAGTCACAGGGCTCAGCATGTGCAGTATTTGCAATGCTACTGTTTACAACATTGTATATTTGAGGAAAAAAAAATCTGCTTCAAAATGTCAATTTTTGTGAGACTGAGATTTTGGTGAAATTTAAAAAAAAAAAATACAATAAAAATGTAAGCTACACCTCATTAGTCATTTTGCAGCTCACCCTGTTCTAAATATTCACTGCAATAGATGCAACATTACAACATTGTTTTATGCATTTGAAGCATTTCTGCAATGGGCGCCACTAGTGCCATTCAAAACAAAATGTATGTGCCAATTTGAACTGTTAGCTCCTTGTTGGGGGTCTATCTTTTGTTGGTCAGGGTGGTTGCTAGGTGCACTGCACCCACCGGCCTCTCAAGTATCCACTGTCCAACTGTCAACAATAGTTTTGGCTCAGACAGAAGCTTACACTTGTTTTTTTTTTAATTAATTTTGTGTTTGATTTCTGTACTGTGTGAAATTTGCAAACTTCATGATCGAGCTGAACAATTTGGGAAAAGAATATCTAATTGCGATTTTTCAATTTGTTTTAATAAGATTCTGTTTGAAGTTCACATTTTAAACTCATCGAGAAACATTTACAAAGAAGACTAAAATATGAACTGACAAACAAAAACAATAATCCAAGAATCACATTCCAGACCATGTTTGTACAGATCTAAACAGGTTTAGCAGCTTTTATGCAGAATAAGACGGGACCTTTTGTTTTTGTGCGAGAAATTAAAACGGCCTTTGTGATTTGCTAATTGATTTGATGGTGTTTAATCTTGCCGCTCTACTTTGATGTCAAACAGTACTATTGTTTCACTGGGTTTTGATTGGCAAGTTCTGTTCTGCATGTTGTCACCAGTAAATCTTGAACTTGCAGACATGGATAAAATGCATTATGGTAGTTCATTTGTTATGATTTCTCATTTCACTAAAACATGGCTGACTCATTTTAAAGCCCCGGTATGGAACTTTTTTTTGTCAAAATCAAAGCCTGTTTTTATTATGGATGTGTTCATTGCACTGGGAAATATAAAAACATGTACTTATTCTGAGTGGGCTTGCATCTCCACAAACCTGACACAAAGCATCCTCCCGATTTATCTTAATGGAGAAATATGGTTTTAATGTTCTATTTTTATTCTATCATGAAATCATGTTGACTTTTCTCCCCTGGAAAGTTGCATACTATCACTTTATTATCATTATCATCAACTATCCACCAACTAACAAATTAAAATGCATATGTCCGGTTTGTTTGTTTTTTTTTTTTCTTAAGTACAATGTCTGTCTTGTCTGTATTTTCAGGATCAAAATGACCGATTCCAGACTTAGAAATGCCATCCATAATCTATTGGCAGTATTTCACGAGTACGCCGTCAAAGACAAGGCGGAATCTAAGGGAAAAGACATGAAACAGTTCAAGCTGAACAAGAAGGAACTCAAGGAACTACTGGAGAAGGAACTCAACTTTGACGTGAGTATGCATTTTCCAGTCAATTGCTGAGTTTCAAATGACATCGCAACATTTTATAACAAATACTGATAAAATGCAAAGTTCTGTTTAGCCACTAATGGAACAGATCCGGTTTCAACATTTGTGGATTTACTTTTGGTTTTGGCTTTCTTAGTCTTATGAAAGTAAAATGTAAACAATGGGGAAAATAGTCTTTTGTCCCTCCCCTGGAGATCATCACATTCTAGAATCTGTTTCTCAGTTATATTGGACATTGATAAGAAATGTAACAGGAAGACTCTCAAATTTCGACCTTAGTGACTCGATCCTAGAGCTTGATCTATTTGAACAAAAATCAGCATTTTAACTGTATTAAAGATGATTGGCCTATAGAGTGTTGCAATGTCATCATAGGTGGAAAGTAACTAATCACAAATAGTCATGTTACTGTTATTGAGTACATTTGCGGATTGTTGTACTTTGGGTAGATTTGTACTGTACTTATAATTGAGTATAATTCTACCCATGTAATTGTAATAAGTTGGAGAACTGTAAAAGTTCCAATTGTCCTAATCCACGACTGTCTCTGCTCCCCTCTATACGTCCAAACACAATAACAGCACTGCATGGCCTGCTCTGATTGGCCAGAGCTCAGAATATGCAGACTGAGGTTTAAAACATTCAGTTTTATTTTTGATTGCTCAGGTTTGTGCAAAAGCCTGATCCAAAATGCTTCTAAAGTGTGTGCAAAATACTTAATTACAAGTACTGCTGCCAAAGTACTATACTTGAGTACATTTTCATGTATGCTAACTGTACTTTTACTTGAGTACATTTCCAGTACTTTCCCCCACTGTCTAAAACCCAATGCCATTCTTTTTACAAAACTTTTCTTAATATTTCTGTAAAATTATTTCAGAATATGAGCGACTCAGACAAGGTAGATGAGATGATGAAGGAGTTGGACACGGACAGCGACAGTCAGGTGGACTTCATGGAGTATGTGACATTTGTGGCTTCCATATCGTGTGTGTGCAATGACTTCCTGGAGACCCTCATGAAAGATGACGAGTGAAGAACATGACCTTTAACCCCTCACGAGCCACACCAACTAGAGAAGCCGCTCGCATGGTTTTGCTGTCATCAGCCAGCCTTAATAAAAATGTCTTTCACCACCTTGTCATGTCTTCTGTTCATAAAGCCATGTTTGTCTCAGTATCCTGACACTGCAGGGGAACTGCTGGGTTTTAGATGACATCATGACGTTCTATAGGTCAATACAGATAGGGCAGCTAAAATTCAAGAAGTTAAAATGTAGATTTTTGTTGTAATAGAGTTCTTGGGTCTAGTTCGTAATAGACATGATTAGGTTCAACATACAACATTGCATTTACCTTTTGGATATTTCATGACAAATACAATGTAATCAATATGAAAAGCTGGCTCTTGCCCCCCACCTGAGAGTATGACGTTATCACATCTTAAAAACACCAATCGGAAAAATGAATTGATGTTGATCCAAAAATGTTCTGTAGTTTTTTTTTTTCCTCTTAATTTAAGCATTATTTTCATACATTCAATGTTTTGTATAGAAATATGGTGTTTTATCTGTAAAAATTGCTGAGTGTGCACATATTTGGCACATACAAAGCTGAAAATTGGAAAGCGCCATGTTGACATACATACCATGTTTTACAGACGGGATTTGGGGTATTTTATTGTTTTGATTATGTAAACCTCCAAAGAATTTACTCAGAAATAGATTATATACTGGCAAATCTTTGAATGGAATATCGTTCAGTGAACGTTTTAAAAATATATATGTAGTGGAGAACAATGTGTCCTGGTGTGAGAAATGTGTTTGGAAAATAAACAATCACGCTTAAGTCGCATATGCCCTCTTGGGAATAAAGTTGGTTCTGTTCAGGGGTAGTTTAGAAAATGTTGCCTTTCCCAAGAGAACGTATAGGCCTATATAGGTAAAAAAAAAAAATCTTCCCACCACATAGCTCTGTTGTAATGGACTGTGTAGATACACTGTTCGCACCTGGTTATTCCAGTTCCTCTTGTTAACACTATAGATATATTATAAAGCTTGCTTACGCACTACCCATTGCGCAGGGCGCCCTCTGCGCCACACTCGGGATAGGCGTAACACTTTGCTTCTCTATGTAACAGCAAAGTCTGTAGAGACGTTGTAAAGGCGACACTCGTGGAGAGAAGTGAAGAGGCTACTGTCTCAGCCTGACCCGAACCCAAAATATTCCTTGGATATATTTTTTTTAAAAACAATTAGGAGTTTGCTCTTAAGGGCCCCCCTCCCTGTCTAAATAAAGGACACAATACCTGTGCCAGTCCCGCTGTCCCGCTCATATGCATACTTAAAGATCTAGCGATGTACAAGTCTGAAACACAAGAAAACAGCTAGACTCTAGGCGGATCTGCAAAGATGCATTACCTAAATATTATGACGTGTAATTACGCAATTTCGTCTGTCATTTTGCAATTTAAATTAAGAGGTCGCGTGGAGCGTCTCCCCCTCCCTCTGTCCCCCGCGTCTCGGTCAAGCCAACTAATTATCGGCTCATGTTTAGGTCAATCTTATTCACGAGTCACTTTGCATGGTCCTTTTATGGTGAATTGGAGGTGTGGAGAGGGCGTGACGTGTTTTCGAGAGGGCAGATTCCAGCTTTAGGTGGGATTTATAAAGCACAGATGGTGCGTGGTGGAGTGCGCATGCAGGGTTTGCTTGGGGCACGCGTCTCATAGCCATTAATTACTAGGATCACGACTTTGTACTTCTGGAGTAATATTATTTTGAGGTAACATTACTCTTAATGCTGAAAATAATAAATAGGTGCTTCTAAATTTTTCTTTCGAAGTTGAAAACATTTTAAAACATTCCACTTTTCCACTTGTAAAATTATGCAGTGAGTGAGTTATATCTGCAAGTTACTTGTTAAAAGTCCGGTGGACTACATTACCCATGATGCACCTGTTGTTTTTGTCGTTCGGGAAGGCCCGTGGCCCGCAAGTCAGTGCAGCGTTATTACGGTGTTAGGAGCGGAGCTTAGTGTTGTTCGCAGGTCATCCTGCTTAATGTTGTGTGTATGAGTACAGTGTGCGTTCATACAATGTAAGTATTGTTTGTAACTGGGTATGAATGTTGTATTTTGACAGTTTATATTCAAATGTAATTTCTATCGTTCGATGTTATCGCTATTATACAGCGCAGTGATCCACGTGCAGTTACCTCGTAACAACGTGATTGTGTCCATCCACTGTCCATCCTTTCGCAACAACCAATATTCTCCCCTGTATCTATTTGTATCTATTTGTAAATAGTGTATTTACCCATTTTGTACAATTTTGCCCATTCGGCCATTATCGCATTTTACGAACACTTAAGGTTTATGTAAAAGTTCATTTATTGTGTTGGAGCGCCCACCTGTGGTTCCTTTGGGTAATAGCATGCCATTTTTTTTCTATTGATTTCACTGTATAGTTTCTTGGTATTTTTGGTGTTCCTAATACATATATACTTTGACTTTCTTTCAAATCACACACACACCCACACACACAGGAACCCAAGCGCACGCAACTACCTATGTAACAGTCATTCCCTTAATATTCCCTGCTCCCTCGTCCTAAATAAACATCCCTGAACTGTACAAGTGGAGTTTGCCTGTTCCTTCTGACCGAGGACAACTCAGTTGAAGACGGAACTTTAAGTGGAAGATGTACTCAACAACATCCCCACCCAAGCTGCTGACCTCGGGTGGGGATGTTGTTGGACGGTGGAAGGAATACTTTGAGGATCTCCTCAATCCCACCATCACATCTTCAAAGGAGGAAGCAGAGAAAGAGGACTTGTAAGCAGACTCATCCATCACCCTGGCTGAAGTCACTGAGGGGGTTTGCAAGCTCCTCAGTGGCAAGGCTCTGGGGGGGGATGAGATCCGTCCTGGGTATCTTAAGTCTCTGGATGTTGTGGGGCTGTCTTGGTTGACACGTCTCTGCAGCATCGTGTGGCGGTCAGGGACAGTACCGCTGGACTGGCAGACCGGGGTTGTGGTCCTTCTGTTCAAGTAGGGGGACTGGAGGGTGTGTTCGGACTACAGGAGAATCACACTCCTCAGCCTTCCCGGTAAGGTCTATTCCAGGGACTGGAGAGGAGAATCCGACCGGTAGTTGAACCTAGGATTCAGGAAGAGCAGTGTGGTTTTCATCCCGGTCGTGGAACACTGGACCAGCTCTATACTGTCCAGTATATACTGTCCAGTATAGAGCTGGTCCAGGGTGCTCGAGGGTTCATGGGAGTTTGCCCAACCAGTCCACATGGGCTTTGTAGATCTGGAAAAGGCATTTGACCGTGTCCCTCGTGGTGTCCTTTGGGGGGTGTTACGTGTGTACAGGGTCCGGGGCCCTTTGCTAAGGGCTGTCCGGTCCCTGTATGACCGGAGCAGGAGCTGTGTTCGCATTGCCGGCAGTAAGTCAGACCTGTTCCCAATACATGTGGGACTCTGCCAGGGCTGCCCTTTGTCACTGTTTCTGTTCATTGTTTTTTATGGGCAGAATTTCTAGGCGCAGCCAGGGGCTGGAGGGGGTCCAGTTTGGGGACCACAGGATCTCATCTCTGCTGTTTGCAGATGATGTTGTCCTGATGGCTTCATCAAGCCAGGACCTGCCGAATCCATGGCCATGGTTCTCAACCACAAAAAGGTGGTTTGCCCTCTCCAGGTGGGTGGAGAGTTCCTGTCTCAAGTGGAGAAGTTCAAGTATCTCGGGGTCTTGTTCACGAGTGAGGGAAGGATGGAGCGTGAGATTGACAGGCGAATCGGTGCAGCGTCTGCAGTGATGCGGTCGCTGTATCGGACTGTTGTGGTAAAGAAGGAGCAGAGTCGAAAGTCAAAGCTCTCGATTTACCAGTCAATCTACGTTCCTACCCTCACCTATGGTCATGAGCTTTGGGTAATGACCGAAAGGACAAGATCGAGATACAAGCTGTTGGAACTTGTTTTCTCTGCAGGGTGGTTCCCTTAGAGATAGGGTGAGGAGCTCGGTCACATGGGAGAAGCTCGGAGTAGAGCTGCTGCTCCTCCATGTCGAGAGGAGCCAGCTGAGGTGGCTTGGGCATCTACTCCAGGGAGAAGACCCAGGATGTGCTGGACGGACTATGTCTCTCAGCTGGCCTGGGAACACCTCAGGATCCTCCTGGAAGAGCTGGAGGAAGTGTATGTGGAGAGGTAAGTCTGGGCCTCCCTGCACAAACTGCTGCCTCCGCGACCCGGCCCCGGATAAAGCGGAAGAAAATAGCTGGACGGATGGATGGATGAAAAAAATCTACTTACGTAAAAGTATTAAATTACCTGTTTAAAAATGTACTTAAAGAGTAAAAAGTATTTTGTTCAGATTTTGAGATCTGTAATAAAGCTTCAAATGTAGTGAAAGCTTCAAATACTAGCTGTTTTTATTTGTATATTTTTGTTTGCTCAAATTATGAACATGTTAAAAATAAATCTCCAGCCTTTTCAGCAGGTCTCAAACAAAAATGAAAAATACTTTTACTTATCAGTCCAGTTCAAAAATATAGTGCAGTAGAAAGTAGATACAGTACCTTCTCGCAAATGTATTTAAGTATAAATAAAAAGTATCCACTTTAAAATTGAAGTACAGATACCTAAAATTTGTACTTCCCACCACTGCTACTGTTCTAGTCCCACTTTAGTCCTGGTCTAAACTACTTTAGTTTTATGTGGATATGTGCAAGAGCGGAAGGACCCGAAAAGTACAAATTAACCAACAAGAGGAAGCCAGAATTCTAACTTCAGAATTGAATGGCTACATGCATGATTTAAAGGGGCACGATGCACATTTTTCTGGTGGGGGGAAGGTGCGGTTGCCACCAGCTTGGTTCCATGTTTTTGTTTTGGCAAGAATGTAAAATACAAGTCAGATCTGTGTATAGCTCTTTGATAGTGGGTTGACTTTAATTGGTCCATGTAGCCTAAACCCTCGGCATCTCGGTCAGGCCCTTTGTCCAGATCAGCCGCTGTGAACCTAATCCTGTCTGGAGCAATTCAATAGGGCACTTTACAAAGAAGCACAAGCTTTGTCAATTATGAAACAGGGGATTGTAAAACTATTTCAGAATCAAGATGTCAAGTTGACAGGGTGTGTAAAAATGTGGATGGCTTAGCAGTCAAATAAAACTTTTAAAAGTGAAATCACGCATCAACAGTGCCATCAAGTGGTGAAATACAGTACGTTCACACACATAGATATTGATGTTATATGAAAAAATAAATAAATACATAAATAAAATGAAACCATCCTCCTTGCATCAAAGTCTGACAAAAAAAAAACTATTCTTTTTTTGCAAAATCCAACTAAAAGGCAACCATCTTTTCAAATTTAACCCAATCATCAAAAACAGTTCTTGCTAGATGTTATTTTAGCAACCAATTATACTTTTTTGCCAGAAAGGAACAAAAATCGCCTGCAGGTGCTGGGGTTTAGGTAATGAGGATTCAGAACAGAGAGAGTCCTTTAAAACAACTGGATTTCAGCATTGAAACTGGCAACCCTAATGAGACTGTGCTTTCTGATTGGATAATTGTCATGAGAACTAAGACACCAAATTATAACATACAGTTTGTTCATGATGTCCAATGTTTTTGTAATTAAGAGAAAACTGTTGTTATCAGTTAAAGCAATATTTGATTTGAACTTGTACCTGGGGGACACAGTTAGGTCATGTTTATGAAATTTAAAATACACTTACATACCAGTCAAAACTTTGGACACACTTTTTCACGTTTCTTCTTTATTTCCATGACTATACTACATTGTAGATTCTCACTGAAGTCATCAAAACTATGAATGGACACAAACAAAAAGTAAACTCAAAATAACTCAAAACTTGTTTTGTTTTTTTTAAATAACCACCCTTTGCTTTGATCACTGCTTTGGACACTTGGCATTCCTTGACCCTGACATGACACACCTTGAGGTGACAACTATTTCAGGAGACTTCATGATGAAGCTCACTGAGAGAAGGCCAAGGGTTTTCAACAAAGCAAAGAGTAGCTACTTTGAGAAATTTGAATATAAATAATATTTTGTAGATTTTTTTTCTGTTTGTTTATTTGCTCCATAATTACAAACATCTTACTTCATATATTTGATGTCTTACACACATATCTAAAATATAGAAAGTAGTAAAATAAGAAAAACAACACTGAATAAGAACGTGTGTCCAAACTTTTGACTGGTAGCATATGGTTCCTTCAAGATTTTCAGTTTGAGTTAAAACATAATGTAGACTAAATGTAAATGTCCATTAAACATGGCAAATCTTCATTGCCAAATAAATAGAAACATGATATGCCAGAAACTTCAACTATACAAAAATACTATAAAAATAGTGCAAAGCAAAATGTTGTCAAATTGTGCTAAAATTATCTCTGAGGCTTCAGTGCCACCAGGACAAAGTTTCTTGGAGAGAAGTTTGGGTTGAAGAGGGGAACCAGCTGACTGTCCACACCTGGAACAGAGAAGATACAAGAATCTCCATCGGGTGTGCAATAACATGTGCAATTCTACATAAAATATATAAATATACCAAAGAGTATTAACAGTAGAATAACAGAATATTTATTTTAATATTTCTATAAAATGACCTAAAGACTGAACAATGAAGAGTTTCCTTTATTATTAGAACTTCAAAACTCATTAAATTACCAAAATTTTTTCAACCTCTGTGACCAATAACCATATGAATTATAATCAAATCACAAAGGCTGCAGTTATTTAGATAATGAATGAAATATCCAGTTTTTACAGAAAATAATCTTGTACTTATAGTTCAACCTCTACAAACACGTTCTGAAGTTCCTGGAGATACAATGTGAATTATGAACAGAGTTTTACTTTTTAAACATATACTGCAAGTGTAATCACATTTTTTTCCAAAATCATGCAGCCCAAATACACATTCCTCACTAGGGATGTCACAATATCAAATTTTAGAGTTACGATTATTGTGATCATGATTTCACAATCACGATCCACAATTATTTACCCCATGACCCTAATTTGCTTTGCCTAAGACGTTACTATTCCTCTATTATGTGACCTGGTTTATGATAAAGTAAAGTTAATGTGACATAAACGGTTAGAGTTAAGTTTCGGTTAACCTAATAATCTTGACATCTCTATTGCTCACCATTTTCCTGTAGGTAGATGATCCGGTCGAGCAGCACCAGACTCTCCACCACGGGAGCCAGCAGCAGAGCCAGGCTGAAGAAGACCACCACCTTGCCCTGTTGCTCCAGCATGGCCACCACCCGACCCGAGTCCAGAGGGAGGTCAGGGGGCAAACCCACCCGGGCCAGCCCCAGACGAGCGTACCTGGAACCACAAAGATGTAGAAGCTTTATAGGCTGGAGCAAATGTCAACTGCAAAACTTCAGAGATCCAACTTACTCTATCTACTCAGGGTGGAGAAAATTAAAAGAACTGTATGTAAGATTTTGATTTTAAATTCCATAAACATGACCTAACTGTGAACCCAGATATGAGGTAGACAAAGAATAACTATAATGCTGATGAATTCTTTCTACAACAAAACCATTGGACATGAGGGCCATGTTGTTCATGTTATAATTTGGTGTTTTCATTCTCAAAATGATTATCCAATCAGAAGCAGAATGAGCCTCACATGAGGCTCTCATTTGGGTTGCCAGTTTCAATGCTGAAATCCAGTTGTTTTAAACTTAAAAGAACTCTCTGTCTGATCTAAATCCACACTACCTAAACCCCAGCACCTGCAGCCAATCATTCATCAGTGCTAGTACAGCCTTTGCAGTTACAGTGTATACTGTCCATATACTGAGAATGACAAAAATGTTTGTGTCCTTTATTTGCAGGTTAAGGCACTGGTAACCCAGGTTCAGTTGTGATCATAATGTATTTCAGGCTACATACAGTTCCTTTAAATAGCTTTGTGATTTAGTATTGATCAAACCTGCCTCCATTTAATTTATTATTGTCTGCTTACAAAATAGACCTTACAAACAATAATTGTCCAGTTTTATGCTTAGTCTGAAGGTTTCTACAGAAGGATAGGTCGATATGCATTTCTTCAAACCAAACACATAACCATTTCCACTCACTCAGTAAAGTGTAACAGATGAGCCTTCTTGATGGTCTGAATCCCGGCTCTCCTCAGGTCCGGCCTCACGTCTCCTATGAAACTCTCCAACATGGCTCTGTAACAGTGCGTCCTCAATAGCTCGCTCCCCTCTCTCAACCTCCTTATGTAATCCTCTATGGCATGACACGACCCCTCCCGTGCCTTGTATGACAGCTGGTGCCCGGGCAGACCCCTCACCCAGCCGCTCATGGGGTACCCGAACTCGGAAGGGCCATCTTGGGTGAGGGAAGTGGGGCACTGAACTAGTCCCGGAGGCGTTGGGTTCTCCTTGGTGGTGATTTTCATGTAACAGCATGCCACCGACGTGATGCCACGTACGTAGGGGCACTTGACAAAATGACGGAGGAGGGTGGCGCTCAGGTCCCCGCACGCGTGAAGCCCTGTGAGGACGAAGTCTGAGAAGCTCTCCTGGTTGTACAGAAGTCACCATATTAAATTTAAGTGTTATTATTGTGAGAAAGAAAATAGCATGATTTAACAATTATTCATGATTATAGACACTGTGACCAAACAATAGTGAAATCAAAGTGGGACTAAACACCTAAACTCCACCCACAACCACATTTCAAATTCAGCTGCTAAACTGGGCAGCCAGGTATTTGTAATCACAAACTCCTCGCTGTAATCAGGGCAGTCATGCGTGATGTCACATAGTACTTGAAATTGCACAGGCCACTAGAGGCAGCACACACTTAGATTTAGACATTTTTGACCAGAAACTGTCAGAAAAATGCCTTCATTGGGTGTAAATTGTCCCTGTATCTTGGATAGAATTTTTATAGTTGATGACTCAAGTAGACATATTCCATTTCAGAACTCACCACTATTTATTGTATTTTTATACTTTTCTACTCAAGTTTTTTTTTCCTGACAGCTTGTCTGATGTAAAACTATGATAAATATTTACCACATGTACCATCTCACCAAACCAAGTAATAATTAGACTAGGTTGTCTAGATTGAACAGAAACTACGGAAATTAATTTTGCTTCTAAAATTGTCAAGATTATTTTTTACCTCTTACAATTTTGTATTGTGGCCTGAATAATCACTATTAAACTAATAATCTTGACATCCCTACCTGGTTTTCATCCACGGATTCCTCATAGACATTTTGGGTTTGTTGACAGCAGTTGGAAGATGACAGCTCATTCTTAGTCAAACGTTCTTGAGTCATCTCTGTGTTTTGTGGGTTCAACTCTTTGTCTTGTAATGTCGTTTCATGCTTGGAGGCCTTTAACTTCTTTTTATGTGGGCCGAAGGTAGGGGGACTTTGACTGGCACAGGGTGATGACTGCAGTTGTTTGAGGAAGTCTTTCCAAGAGGCTTTTGGATCGACCCACCCGGCCACATGACAGGGAGAGGAGTCTGGGATTGGAAAGGCGCAGCTCTGGAAATTTTCAAATAAATGCAAGGTTAGTGGATGACTTGTACTGACATAATCAATGATACAACATCTAATCATCAGTCCCTAATTATTATTTCAAATTTAGTTTTTGTTATGGTTCGCAGTTAGTGTTGTCCCAATACAAAAATGTCAAACTCAATTTCAATACTATGGACAACCTTCATAACATCAGAACTAACCCTTATGTAATAGATAACTCTATTCTCCTTACCCCACCTCTTGTATATACCCTAGATATATTGTGTATTTACTATATCTTTAATTCTACTTGTACATATAAAAAATTGCGTGCCTTATTTTGTATAATTGAGCCTTATATATGTTTATATGTTTGGTCTTTGTTATTATATTATATTGCAATGTGAGTGACTGTGTCCAAGCAATTTCCCTTGTGGATCAGTAAAGTTTGTCTAAGTCTAAGTTTCTTAAATTTCACCATGTGGTCATCATAATACTTCTGAAAAAGTTAAAAAGTATCGATAGCTGGTTAAATGAGTATCTAGTTTCGATTCTAGGCAAATCTGAGTTTTTTTTTTGACAATCCTAGTTTTTAGACAAACCCTTTTCTGCTTTTCTTTATCCAACGCCCATAACAGCTGTCTGTCAAACACGGTTGCCATGGAAACCAAGTGTTGATCAGCTTCGATTGCGGTCACTGACAGACCAAGGCCATAGGACAGGAAGCGAGTGAGATGACCCTGTTTGGGGCAGAGAATGGTTAGTTCCTTCAAATGTTCGATCGTAATTGTGATTTGAATATATTTTTAAGTTCTTTACTTGTCCAGAACCGACATCCACCACTCGGTTGCAGCCAGTCTCCTCACAAATTCTCTTCACCAGCTGGATAACCATATAATAAAAATGTCATGCCAAAACAGTCTTGGTTTCTGCCCATTTAAAGGTCCGTATTATCCTAAATTTACTCTTGTGAGCTTTAAGCCATGTTAGAATGTTGTTACCTCATCAAAAACTCACCCGGTGTTGTGTTATATTTCATTCCCTCATGTCTGAGTAATCCTTTATTATTAGTCTGTCTCCATCTCTAAAGCTCAAAATGCATCTTCCACCTTGTGATGTCATAAAGCTGTAGTCTGCAAGTTAACAGCCACCTTTTACCTTTTGTTTAGTAGAGATAGACAATTCCAGGGCTGAAATTATCCAAATGAGTTTAGTGAAGGTGTATGGAGTTTAAAAACACATTGGAGCACTTTCTGTATTACCACATGACATCACAAGGTTGAACAGTGTTTTCTGAAGACATGTAAATGGAACAAAATAAAACTATGGGTATGTTTTGGATGAGTAAACAACATTATAACATAGATCAGAAAATAGCGTAATATAGGCTTTAAGAAAAGGACCAAACTCTACCGTGCCCAGCTTGCGTATTTCATGCTGTTTCTTTGGTTTGACGTGTTTCCTGAATATATGCCCCAGCAGTGAGCTCTGACTCTGGTTTTCCTGGAACTCCTCTGGCTTCACCGTCCCAGGAGAAGGGTCTCGGTTGTGGCTGTCCTCCCTGGGAAAGGCCAAAGCATGAGATGTGGCCCTGAACGCTAGCAGGGACAGAGGCCAGACTGAAGGGTACCTGGAATAAAGAGCAGTTATTGTGTAAGTAAGTTACAAAGCACAAAGTCATGAATATTTGTCGTAAGTGTATGTTTATGTGTATGAGTATGCCATATTCAAAAACTGTATCTATTTCTTAGTAGCAAAATCATAGACTCCTTCATTAGGATTAGGAGTATACTTTATTGGATGATTTGCCAGATACTTCACAATCCAATGAGACTTTGGATTATGATCACGGAATAATTCCCCCCATAGATGTTGGTATTTAATTTAACATTTTACATTATTGGTTCACTAGAGGCTGTCATCATCTTACCTTCTGTCTTTGCAGGTAGAATCTAGTAACAGATCTGCTATCTGTGGAAATGACAGATCTTTAAGTGCAGACTGCCAGCTGCTGGGTAATGTCTGCCACAGGTCCTCTGTATAAAACTCCTGAGGGACAAAAATGTCATACCATAAGAATGCATTGTGATTGTCTCAAATAAAGGATAAATAAGGTTAATAATTGTCTAAATTAGGTTCCATTGGTGATTAGCCATCTGAGTGATGCCAAAATACACTTTCCTTAAACAATGCAAAAAAGATGATGCCCACTCAAACCCCTTAATTACCATATACATTTTAGTGTCTATGGTAACGAGAACTCACAGTTGCCATAGAAATCAGTATTTGAATGTAATCAAACTTTATTCCGTTTTTGTAACGTTACATACGATGATGTAGGAGTCGGACAGGTGCCTGTACAGTGAGAGGAAAGAGGTGAGGTTTGTCGCCAACACTCTTTGTTGTTCTGGAGAAAGACTTGGTGTAAACAGGTCCTCATCTTGTGTTTGAAGGAATTGCATAGGTTTTGTATTGATGCCAAGCTAAGGCTAACACAAACTTAGCTTCGTTCTTGATTTAAACAGCTTAAATTGTAAATCGGGTCAATTGCTGTAGCTATTGTTAAACTTATAACTTAAATTCATTCAATCGAGATTAACTTCGCTCACATAATAGCCATAAGATTACAAAACACGACACGCTAACAGTAGACGTGCTAACAACAGCTAGCGTGTTAGCTCATGAGTGGTTGCATTCGGGTACAGTTCGTTTGTTTACCGAAAGTTATGTCTTTGCAGCCTGAGCGCAATTTCAATATTATCCACTAAAATAATACGAATAAAAGATAAGCTGGTGGTTACCTTGTAAAGTAAATACTGTTGTAACGTTATTCGAATCGTAAATTTAATTTCTAATCCAGATGAGATAAAAAATGCTATATTATTATAACGTTTTTTATATTTACACAAATAAATACACGATCTTGAACGCATCATAACCTGGAACCAATCAGAAGCTGTTTTGACCTGGCACTTTGACATGCGCTGCGAGCTTTCACCAGTAGCAAAAGGTTTGTTTAACTTTTGTTTCAGTAGAAATAGGAAAGTTTCTCCACCCAAGATAAATCGTACGTCTTATCTGAATTTAGAATGACATACTGTAGTGTGGTACGAGATGATTGGAAGAATACAACGTTAGGTATTCCATTATTAAAGCTTGTTTTTGTTGTATGGTCTTTATCAACGCTGCGATCCAACAAAGACGTGAGTGTAATGGGATTTTTAAAGCAATGGAATATGCTGTAATTATAACTGACCGCCTTGTTTATCTGTCTGATTGTTGCGATCTTTAATTATATTGACACTTCTGGTTCTGAAGATTTCACTATGCCACCACAAACAACTGGACATTTCAGGTCACCCTTCATGTTATGGTACAATTCAGTGTGAACAACCATAGACAGTGCATATAAATTCCGATACCACCATGATAATAAAAAACACTCTTTATTTAGACAGTAGAATGTCATTTTCAACATTAAATAGTAGTACATTCTTTGTGTAATCCCTCAGTCGTCTAGGTGTATGTGATCTGTAATAACATAATTACATTGCAGTCAGAGTTGGATGTTTTGGGATATTATATGTTATTACACTGTATTGCTGCATTTCAGATGACATCACAACATTCTATTGGCCAATCATATTTTACACTGATGGGGAGCAGTTAAAGTTTAATATTGTTAAATTGTTAAATGCTGATTTTTGTTGTAATACAGTGACTTCTTGGGTCTAGATGTGTAGCCAGTGATAGAAATGATCAGGTTCAACATTTGAATTTACTTTTTGGATATTTCACGAAAGTTCAATGGAACAGGAAAAGTATCTTATCTGGGAGTATGACGTCATGACATATTATCTATTAAAGTTGTGAAAAGTATCGAAAATCAGATAATAATCTACACTAAAACTAGTATTAAAACTAGATCACGTCAACAACAGTACAGAAATGAACCTTTCCTGAATAGTTCTGTATCAGAACTAGGTCTTATACTAGTTCTGATACACATACACCTCGACGACTGAGGGACTACACAGATATAAGAAGTCATGGTAATATAAAAGAAAGTATTATTATTTAATGTTGAAAATGACATTCTGTTGTCTAAAGACTGTTTTTACAGTATTAACTCTATTCCTTGGTATCAAAATCGAGTGACAACATTACTATGTATGGGGTGCGGCTACCAAAAATAACATTTGACATTATTTTATTTATTTATTTTTGTTTTACAGTGAGAAACAGCTGAGCCATGTCAGATAACAACCCACCTCTGAACAAGAAGCACTGGAAGAGGAAATGGAAAAAGAAGAGACAAGGGGACATGCCAAATTTCTTTAATAGCACAAATAACAGTCGTAATACACACAATACTAACACACCACATTGCAATGGAACTGACTTTACAGAGTCTCACGCTAGTTCTGTCAGAGTTACGATTCATACAGGAGTCAGTTCGGGCCAGTCCTCTTCCCGTACCTCTGCTCCTGTACTCTCTCAGGTTACTACTAGCTCCACTCCGCAGCAGCACTGTAAGCCAACCACCTCAGTGCACAACCAGCCCTCCTCTTCTGCTGGTGTGGGACCTCCGCACTCTAAAAGGGACGTCTCTCTGCCTGTTGCTAGTTCATCTAAACAATGTAGTGGACAAAGGGTGGTTCACCACTCCTTTCCAGTAGCCACGCCGTCTAAGTGCTTGGCCATAGACTGTGAGATGGTGGGTGCAGGTCCCAAAGGCCACATAAGCCAGCTCGCACGGTGCAGTATTGTCACGTATGATGGAGACGTGGTGTACGATAAGTTTATCCGTCCACTGCTGCCCATAACGGACTACCGCACGCGATGGAGCGGCATCAGGAGGAGTGATCTATTCGGGGCTATGCCATACGACCAGGCCAGGAAAGAGGTGAGAAGAAAAAAAGCTGTGTATGCCAACTTATACTGTTTAGCTTCAGCTTGGTGTCATGTGTAATACAATTTGTTGTATTAATTCTGTAGGTTCTGAGATGTTACTATGAAGAGTTAATTTGCAAAAACTGATATCTTAGTTTGGAAAATCTGTTTCTTCTCAGTTTTGCTCTTCAAAACACTAGTAAACAAACAGCAAATTGCTAATGGGACTCATCTGTTTTTGCAAATGATATATTCATATAGTTTCTCATTTGCAGTAGAGATTGACCGATATGTTTTTTTTCATGGCCTGACGCCAATTGTTTGGAATCCAGAGAAACCAATGTATAAGGTCTGCCGATATTTTTGGGCTGATATGTGGGACATATTTTGATTATTTTCCCCAAATGAGACCTTTTTTGCCACAAATCAAACTGTGTAGTCACATGTTGTGTTTTCTCTTCACATTTAAGTGTACAAATAAAGCCAAAAAGGCCAACAGCCGATACGCTAAAAAGTGACGAAAAAGTGCAAATATTCAGCAAACTGATATCTCTAATATTCACATTACATATAGGAATTGTCCATTTTCTTGTTGTTTTTTTAAACCTTTTTTAAGCCTTTAATGGTGATTCCAACAAATGACCAAATTAATCTTGAACATCCTTTTTGGGCAATATAAAACGTAAGTAGGCAAGTGCTAAATAAGTTGCTTACCTATTTCTTAAAGGTTTGCAAAAACTGTGTCATTGGGATATAGTTGACAAATGTTAAGAGGAGATTCTCATTTTTGTCAACCCACATTACAAAATGAATCCTTGTTTTGCAAATCCATAAGATCTACTTTGGAGCTAAACAATAACAGTCAGGCTGGCAGTGGTCATGAGAGCTTATATTTTGTCGCTGTCAGATCCTGAAGCTGCTCATGGGGAAGGTGCTGATTGGACATGCCATTCACAACGACCTCAAAGTACTAAACTACAACCACCCAAAAGCTCTGATCAGAGACACGTCCCGGATCCCCCTGCTCAATGCTAAGGCCGGATTCCCCGAGCATCAGCCGGCTTCACTCAAGAGGCTCACGAAGGCCATCTTCAACCGGGACATCCAGGTATTACCACCCTCTTCTATAAAAATCCAATCCAACTTTATTTATAGAGCTCTTTAAAACCAACACAGTCAACCAAAGTGCTTTACACCATGTGTCAAATAATAAAGTCCATATGACAGGTTAGAATCCTAATTTCATTAAAACATAGTTAACACAATTATATTTAAGGTTTTACAAAAAGAAGTCGTGCCTAGTTTTTTTACATTTTGGTGAAGTTATAATTTTACTTCCTGGTTGGGCATGAGCAGCGGATATGACATACGTAGAGGTAATTCCCATTCAGTTACCTAGCAACCATAATTTAAACAAGGGCCAAAACATTGCACATTGTCTAAATTGCACAGTAGTTATTATTAGACTAATACAAAAATAACCACATCTTTATTTTGTTAAATTAATGTTTCAGCTGTCAGGGAAATGCCTTCTGTGCGTGTGAATCATCTCTGCATTTTGAATGGAAGGTTCTGTGTTGAAGATATAGGTAGAGGGATTTCATTTTAGAACTCACCGATACTTCCTGTATTTTTGTACTTTTCTTCTTCAACTTTGCAACTTTTTTTTTCTCCACAAACTGCCACTTAACAGATGTAAAGTTATGGCGAATATTTCCCACAGGTTCTACCCCACCAGACCAAGTAACTTCCATATTCACTTTAAATTCAGTTATTCATCCTTACATTTTTTTTGATACATAGTGGAAATTACTTTGACCTGTTGACCATAATTTGTAATGTTTAAAGGGGACATATTATGTAAAATCTTTTTTATGAGCTTTTAACCACGTTATAACAGTGTTCCCTCATCGTTAGATTACTCAAAGTTGTATTTTGATTGATTCATGCATATTTCAGTAAACCTGTTTTCACCTACCCCCTCTCTCCGCCCCCTGTACTTACTTGTGCTTATTATTCATTCATCTATGTGGGTTATAGTTTATACTAAATACCAGAAAAAAGCACATGTCTTCTTTAATAAAGTCATAGTTTGGTTCAAAAAGATATAGTCTGATATGGATGTATCGTATATGGATACCCCCCCCCGATACCGATATTCAATATTTGGCTTACTGCTGTGGCCAGTAACCGATTATTGCTGATATACCAATAACTGATATTTAGCTTTTAAAATCCATAGCAAAGGCCACAAATGTATCTTAAGTTGAAGTAAAGATCACACATCAACTTTTTGCTTTTGTAAAATAATAACAAAATGTATTTATCTGGGATATAAAATAATTTGTTATATTTGAAAAACATACATATTTTTAGCTGAATTAGCCTTTTCTATTTCCATTTTTACTCACTAGTCTGTTCAAAAAGACAAATCTGATGCACTATGGACAAACTGCGATGACACTGTAAAAAAAAGTATAAAGAACATAGCATGTGCAGATACCAATACTGGAACCTATATATCGCCCACCCCTGGTTCAGATGTGTTTTCTTGTGTCTTCAGACTGGGAGGAAAGGCCATTCGTCTGTGGAGGATGCCAAGGCCACGATGGAGCTCTACAAAGTGATTGAAGTGGAGTGGGAGCGGAAGATGGCCTCCACAGCTCCGTTCAATCGAACAGAAAATAAATGAACCGTGACGATTATGGTTCTTGACTTGCAGATGTAAAACAATGTGACTTATACTTAAGTCACTGAGAGTTATATTGTTGGACTCTTGAGGTAGAGGTTTGTTCTCAGGTAAATCTCAAACTATGCTGCAGTCACAAGATACAACAAGTATCTAGTGATCATATTTTAAGCAACTTTTAAAACAGACCTGTTATGCAAAATCGACTTCAGAGTTTTTAACCTTGTTATAGTTGTTTCCCCTTCTCATTTACCCTCTCAAAGTTGTTTTTGGAGTGATTTGTGCCTGACCAATCTTTAATCGCTTATTTTCAAGACGTCCTTTTGCCGATCTACCCGTTTTCACCACCACCAGCATATGCCCACAGCTCTGTACTTCATTCTCCAATTTTATTTTCTTAATCTGCATTTCAAAGTCATTTTGGTACAAATGAAAAAGAACACTACTCACTAGAGTCATCTGCAGCTATTCAGGAGGTGCCGACAACTTCACAGCCCTTTGTTGTGATGACCTTTACTGCGACGGCAGCTCCCATTGGGTTTTCTAACGCAGAAGTCAGTGGACTTGTTTTTTTTATTGTTGTTTATAAGTCATTTTAGATGAATATTGTGATTTAAAATGTGTAAATTCTAACAAAATGATCCACGGGTGTCGTAGATTATAACTATATAGCAGACACAAGCACGATATGTCTCCTTTAACAACCAAAGATTGTCAGAGGTGGACAAAGTAGCCAAAAATTGTACGCAGTTAAGTAATATTAAATTACAATACTCTTATGTAATTGTAAAAAAAAAACTATGTATGTGTCTGATTTGAAGTTAATGTGATTAGATGGAGAAATTATTAAATTAAATATTGAGAAAAAAAACAAACAAATTAAATGAGAAAAATTGAAATCATATCCTCACAAGTGGTGCCAGAAACATAAATGTGCAAAATATTTGAAGGAACTGTAAGTAGCCTACGCTCCACAGGTACTACAACCATATCTAAACCTGCTGCATATAGTTCAAAGCAAAGGGTTGCTATTTTTAATTGTTTTAATCTAAAACAAGTTTTGAGTTATTCTGAGTTTAGTTTGTGTTTGCTACATTCCATATGCATCCATTCATAGTTTTGATGATTTCAATGAAAATCTACAATGCAAATAACCATGGAAATAAAGAAGAAAAATACATGAAAAACCTTTGGAAGGTAGTACCTCCAGCCGTCCACTTTGGACCCCTAAAAAGGGGGCAGTATGGACTGGTTTATGCCCCATACCGGCCCTGTGGAAACAAGGCTGTAGTGTACAAGTTTTTTCTCATTCTCAGTATATGGGCAGGCCTCATGTGAAAGCTCAGAACCTCCAGAATTCACTCCCTGAGCTGCAGAGGCTGCACTAGCACTGATTCATGATTGGCTGCAGGTGCTGGGGTTTAGGTAGTGACCATTCGGACCAGAGAGAGGCATTTTAAAGTTTAGACTAACTGGATTTCAGCAGTGTAACTGGCAACCAAAATGATTCATGTGAAGCTCATTCTGCTTTCTCTTTGGATAATAGTCTCAATAACCAAAGCACCAAATTATAACCCAACTTGGTCATCATGTCCAATATTTTTGTAATCAAGAATAAATCAGCATTAGAATTGTTATCAGTAAGAGTTATATTTGATTTGAACATGTTTATTTCGTATCTGGGGACACAGGTTATTTAAAATCAAAATCTTACATATAGTTCCTTTAATATTGGCACATAAAGGCTCTGTGGAGTAACCAAAACTTTTACTGAAGTAAATCTTTAAATATTTACTTCATATATTTACTTCAGTTAAATATGAAGTAAATCTGAAGTAAATCAGTTAAATATGAAGTAAATCTTTAAATCTTAAATATTTAAAGTGCATATAACAATTTATTATATTTAAGATTTTACAAAAAATCAAACATAGTCTCTTCTAGTTTTATCATTTTGGTGAAGTTTACAATTTTACACAGGCAGCAGATATGACATGTTACCTAGCAACATGTTAACAAGGGCCAAAAGTTGTCTAACTCACACAGTTATGACTTGACAAATAAAAATAAATCCCAACATCTTTATTTTGTTAAATCATTTTTTGAACTGCCAGAAAAAGAGAGAAAGAGAAAATTGTCCTTCAATTTTGGATGGAATTGATGACTATTTTACAACCTTTAGTTTTCTACTTTTCTTCACAAACTGCCACCTGACTGATGTAAAATTATTATGAATATTTACCTCAGATGCCATCACACCAAACCAAGCAATAATTACAAAAAAATCTATTAATCAAATGCACTTTAAGTAGAAGAAAAAGTATCGTGTCTGAAAATGACTCTGACCCACCTCTGGCTTGAGTTTGGTGTGAATGTTCAAATGCTTTAAAAGACTGACTATAATAATTTTGTAAATGTTGTATTGTTTAAAAAAATACATATTTTTTTTCCATTTCATTCTCTTTTAATTCCATAGCTGCAGTTCCCTGTCATAATATAAGAAAAAGTGTGTGTTTGCAGTTTGGGCAACACTCAAAACCAATAATGCCCAAGTCATTTTCCCACTCTGGATTATCCTCACACTTCTGATCCCCTAAGCTCCTCGTATGGGAAATAATATCTTTAATTCCTGGTAAGACCTTGTTATTAGCACAATAACCAGACTCTCAGAGGGAGGCTTGGAATTTTCTTTGAACTGAGTGAACATTTTTTGAATATAGTGTAGAATGTTTTTATATTAAACTATGGTGACATGTTTTTCCACCCTTTCCGTGACATTTGCACATTATCAAAAGAAAAATTGTATTCTGTCCATAAAAGTTTTAGAGTGAAGACGTTTTACTGATTGTCCAAGCGGCTTCTTCAGTTCTGGTCAGATTATTGGTGGACACTGCCTTATATCTGTCTGAAGGGAGGAGCTAACTACACTGAAGCTAACACACCTCCTGTTTACAGTTTCTGTTTGTTGGCCAGGTCTAATGAGCTACACGTTCATGTGTGAACTGTGCCTGAGTCATATTCTGCATAATCGTTCAGGTCCCTAACGGCTGCTCTCACACCTATTAGCATACTGGCTAGCACTATTGTTTTCCTTGTTTTGATTTAAATTGAGGATGGAGTTATAAATAAGGAGATAAATATGTCCAAGGCCTCCATTCCTGTTCAAAGAAGGATTGTCTTTCCTAACAAAAAATAACTCTTTAACTCCCCTCTCAAACCATTTCTTTTCTTGTGCTAAGCTCTTCACTGTCTTCAAAGGAGGGGTTAGTGGCTTTGAGATGGAGATGAGTGGCAGATTGGGGTCCTGAGCTGCTCTTGCAACGGTGTTGGTACATTCTTTTATGTTTTCTTTCTCCAGTAATAAGTAGTAAGTAAGTAAAAGTAAAGCTGCTGTCTGGAAAGATCTGATAAACCCGTTCACACACAGTTCCCAGAACATTGCCGGGTCTGCACTTCACGTGTCATTTGGCACATAGCAACGGGCTGGTGCATCATTTAAATTGCCTGAGAACGCAACGTAACCAGAAAACAAAACTCGTAACCATGCTTCTGAGGAAGGAAACCAAGTTGGTAACCATGGAAATTGAGCGGTGGGACTGGCAATTTTATGGCTTTAGTCCCACATAAGCCTTCCCTGAACTTTCCCGGTAATTTCGGCTACCCATGAAATTGCCAGATCAAAAATGTAGGGCCCTGTCCTGGCAAAATGCAGGTAGCCTAAGTTCCCGCGTCAAGCTGCATGTGTGAACGGAGCTAAGACAGTAGATTGAGTGTTTGTTGTACTTTGACAATTAACACTTTGCAGCTGATGTCATCAACATTCCTTGCGGGTACTATGCAAACTAGAGGCACTGCTCTGTCTGAAGCTCTGTTTCTCAAGTTAGACCTAAATCTGATCTTTATTTTAACACAATCTGAGCCTAAAGACCCGATTTAGTTGGAATTACAACAGGTGATCTGATTTTGTGCTGTTAAACAAGTCTCTCAAATAACATTACAGTCACAAACTAGCTAGCATTAGCCGACAGTTTTTCAGTTAGTCATTCTCACCTTTCTGTTGAAAATCAAACACCTAAACAGGACCACAAACGCTCGAATTAATCACAGACGCCTGAAAATGTGTTGTTTAAATCAATTCGGTATTTTTTCTTTGACAGTCTTTGCTAATGTGCGAATTGTGTCACCACGGTAACTGCTGAACATTCCGCGAGAGATACGCATGCAGAACACCCCCGGCACGTTGTCACGGCAAAGTATCAATTCATTTTTCAAAGCTGAAGCATATCTCACTAAAAATTAGCTTTAGGGACTTGTTATAAAGTTTTTTAAAAGTCATATGAAAGGCCTGTTAACATTTTTTACCAGAGGGTTGGCAAAAAGTAATAAATGAAGACAAATTCCTTTAGCTTAGCAGTAAAAACAGTGCACATGTCAACTTGATTGGATTCCACACACCCCATGCGGTCGGTGATTGGCAGACCTGGTTTTTGTTTCATAGCACAGTGTGATCTGCCCTAGCCTATGTGTTTTTATTACTTTTTTCTCATACATTTACCCATTAGGAATGTTTTGTCGCAGACTATTACACAGGCCTACGTGTTAGCTGCATGAGCACATCATTATCAGTGACCAGGGGAGGCCAGTAGACAAGAGTCTGAGGAGCATGAAGTGTTACGAGGTCTTTGATACAGTAAGACACAGTACTCAGGGGCCCTCAGACTTTTATGGACAAGAGCGTCACGTAAAAGGCAGTGGGTTGGGAAAAAAATAAAATTTTAAATTAAAATAAATACAAAATGTACTATTTTATTATTCCAATTCTATGATCAGGCATAGGAAAATGGTCTATAATGCGATCATGTCAAACGTATAGAATTAAAGTGGTCTATAATAAGTTGTGTAGCAAAAGTAGAAGTAGGCCTAGTTTAATTTTACTAACCTACTTTAAAAATAAATACATAGGCCTAAATCAAAATCTCAGGCTGTAGTGAGGGACGGGGTTGCTTTTCGTCTGTTCTCTTTATTAGAAGCAAAGTGGACTCGTAGAAGGGGCAGGGCTCTGGAGGAGGAGGGGGGCTTTATTTATACGGCCCCGGTGCAGCGTGCTTCCCTCGGCTCACCTCTCCTCCTCTCCTCTCCTTCTCCTCTCCTTCTCCGGTTCTTCTCCGGTCCTTCTCCGGTCCTTGTCCGGTCCTTGTCCGGGCTCAGGGCAGCAGCTGTAGCGGAGGTGTTTGGAGCGGACCGCGGTCACACGCACGCCGCGCACCTGTGCTGAGGAGACGGGCAGACTAGTTTCCAAATGGACCTTAAAACCCGGAGGAAAAGGTTTGTCTCATAAGTTAAGTAGCCTGCGCTTAATGTTGAAACTTAGCTTAGATTTTGGCTTTTATTATTAAGCATGTTATCAATTAACCTAAGGTGACCAGATTTTCAAAAACTGGGACGCGCTCGAGTCGGGGTGGTTGGTAATGATCAACTTAATTGCGCGCTCTTTTCGCATTATTAAGCACTCGGTCCATTCTCAACTCACTTGTGAATCAGTCTTATAAACTGTATATATAAATACATAGGCTACTTCTTTATACAGTCTATGCTCAGTATATAACATAAAAGACTTCTGTTATTGTAACTGAGCGCGCTTCTTGGCCTTCTGGCAATTTTCAAACACAGTTTTCTGTATTTGAACAAAAACATTAGACAATATATAACCCTTTTTACAGTTGGCTAGTATCAAATTGGTCAAAAATAGGAAACCTGGGACATTTCTTGCATAAAACTGGGACAAATCACTGGTTTTGGATAAATCTGCTGGGACCGGGGACACGGCTCAAAATTGGGACTGTCCCGGGTAAATAGGGACGTTCGGATGCCCTCGATTAACCTCCTTTTAGCATATAGGCTACTTTTACAAGCCTAATTGAAAAAAATGCCATTTTGGTGGCCACAGCCTATGTATTTTTTATTTTTTTTAATGCATCAAAAGACTAGACCTTTTTTGCTACTTTTTGGCTACTTAATTAAAACTCTACTTCACAAATTTTTACTGTGAAACTCATTCTCTGGATTAGGTCTCCAAAGAGGAGGCCTACTCCATCATTTGTAAAGTTTGCTAAAATATTACATAGAGAAATGGCCTTAGCCATAACTTTGGGCAGTTTTTCACAGATCATTGCTCCTTGTAAAGATGCTTTTTGCAGACACATCTTATGCCAAGACACCCATCCACTCTTTTGCCCTGAAGTGAGTCAGCACAGTCTCAGACTGAGCATTGCTTCAGAGTGAACAGTTCTAATGCTTCTTGAATATCAACGTGTGAGGGCCCACCATCTCTGCACCTCCTTCTTCCTTCCCCTGCCCTCCTTGGCCTTCCTTGGCTGCTCCTCTCTTCCTGTAAGGCCAGGCGGGGGATGGAGGTTGCCACGGAGATGGACAGACCAAGTCATTTGAGGTGGCCCGATGTGGCACTGGTACTGGGCCAACAGTGAGTGGTGGTCTGCACTGCAATCTGTGCAATAATGTGTGTGAGAAAGAACAACCAGCCAACAGATTAGGATTAACTTTAAGAGAGGCTATTCACATCACATCATACTTTATATTTGTCTGATAGTTGTTACACATTGTATTTGAACTTTCCTTTACACTTAGCAGATCCACTGTTGTTTCCTGGCATACTGGTTTTTTATTTGATGTGGCCAGTCCCGCCTCCTTCAGTGCAAAGATGTGACGTCTGCTGCATTTTAATGAAACAGATCCACTGCATCTGGGCCGTTCAGACCGCTGCTTTCTACACACGTAGATTTGATGTGAAAGAACAAGATTATCATGAAAACTGATAGATAAGGCTTTATTTGATTTTAACCTGAAAATGCAAATGGATTGAAAAGAACCAGTCAAGGATGGGTAAGACAAGTTGTTTGGTGCCTAGTTTTACTGTCACAGTGTTTTATGTGGCTTTGCCGACATAAGAGCGTTCCACTCTTTGTCTTGTTTCCATTGACAGTTCCAGTAATTATAAGCCAGAATAAAACATTTTTAATAGGGAGGATCCAATTTGGATGTTTTACCTATATTTGATATTTGTCGACACCAATTTTGAAATCCTTAGCAAATTTAAGTTAAAGTATAATGAAGTTCACAAATAAACTTTTTACTTTTGTAAAAATAATAACAAAAGTAAGTAATATTTTAGCCTAATTTCTCTTCTATTTGCATATACATTACTTGCATATCCAATTGTTTAACAAGACAAATCTGATTCCCACAAAGTATTTGAAAAACTATCTTCTGAATTTTCAATATCTGACCAATACTGATGTGACTATATCATACCTAACCTGGCTCTCGCCAGATTGATATGTGTAGCAGTCTGAAGTGAGTTCTACACATCAGTCTGGGATCAGAACCAATGAACAGAGCGTTCAAACAAACCCTTCACACTGATTGGTGGAAGCGTTACAACAGCGAATCTAGTTGAGAGAAAAGCACAGGTGTCTTATCCATCCACAGATGTACAAAGCTCTTCCCTCTGTACATTTTTCAAAAACAAAATGGTCTGTATTTCAGCTAAAATAGTCTGTCGGCGTCACCATGTTTGTTTTGGCACTGGCTTTTGCCCAAACCGCAGGGCTGCCCTGTGACTGGTCAGTCTTGGTGCAGGACCCATCACATGCAAACACTTCAGCTGGAGCCAAACAAGATGGATTCTTAAGAGTTTCTGAACTCACAAAAATGGCTGCCTGTCTGCGCCAATAGCCCCTCCTACAACTACCAATACTCAAGCACACAAACACACACCACTTTCATGCTAGGCTATGTATTTCAAGTGTCTTGCCTAAGGACACAACAACAGTTTTTTGCCACTGGCTCCCTTCTGTGGCATCTGATATTCCCAACGATCTCCCATCCAATGCTAGAACCATAAAATCCTTACCTCAAGTTCTGAAGTTTGAGCTCTTTGAGACTGATAGGAGTGAATGTGTGTGGTATTTATATGTAATAGATGAGTGAGCCCAGTACACAGACCTGTGTCTCCTGCTGCAGCCTCACATGACCTTGACTGACCTGTGCTGTGGTCACACGTCCAGACTTACGCTGCTGATGCAACTGTTGTTTAGCTTTGGAAAACACTGCCTCTGCCTCTTTGTCAGTCGTGACATTACAGAAGGTCACTCCCCCTTCTTTGTGATACATTTACATATTTGAATATTGATATGGTATGATATGTTCTTTGCATCTCAACAAATTCAGTGTCATTTTTTTGGTTAAATACACGCTGGTCAAATTGCAGTGCCATCGAATCAATGTGTAACATAATGCTTTAAGGCCATTTATATAACAGAAAATTAATTAATTAGCTTGTATTGCTAACAAAACAGCAGTGAAAACTTAATTATGGTAAGAGGTCTGTATTTCCTAGTTTGTTTCTCCCATAACCTTTGTCAAAAAATCTGCAAACATACTTTTTCAGTCATCACAAGAATAGAAAGTTGCAGTGTATTCTTCCTAATTAATTGAATCAAATGTATAATGGTAATTTCAAATATTACTCTATTCAATTACAAAAATGTTGTAATGGTACAATTAATTAACTTCTGTTCAATGAAAAGATGAAAGAAAAATAATTATGGTTTATTTTCCTCATGTTGATAGATTTTCAGTTGGATTATATTTTGTCTTATTAAAAACAAATAACAATGGCTTTATATGTGAGATTCCTGAACGTGAACCATGTAGACTTTTGATCATTGCCATTTAGCACCAAAAGAGTCAAATTTCTTCTTTCCAAGTCTGAACTCTGCCCAAACCACACGCTGTACTGAATATCACAAAACATTACCAATAATGCATTATATTAGGGCTATATTTAATAGTTCATTTTGACAGTATAGAAGTAATTGTTTGAAATAATTGAGATTTCAATAATGAACCAATTTAATGTTCATTATGATTTTTGCCCATTGATCAGCCCTCAGTTTTTTACAGTTCATTCACTTTTTGGGCGATACTTTGACCTCAACCAAGACATTGATTCACAGAACATGATGCAGGGATATGATCTTTCTATTGTAATTATAGCATATTCTTATTTGTACCCCCTCCTCAGTGTGGAGAGCAGCAGATGGACAGAGGCACCGCTGTGTCCTTGGGTCTTTGTAGTGTCTTTGAGGAGCAGTGGAGAGTGAGCAGAATTCTGATTTCTCCCAGCCAGACCAGTTACATTAGCATCATGATTTCACTCATGCTTTCCAAGAAGATTATACATTTGTTATTCAACTTAAAGTGTTACTAAACACAAAAACTATTTTTTTATATACTAAACTGTGTAGATAGCGTTTTAATAGCATTGTCTACTGTTCCTAGGTCCCCATTTTAGTGCAAATTAGGTACATTTGCACCTAAAGACCGTCAAAAACTGTGTGTGTTGCCTCCAGTGGCCCCTGCATTTTCAAGTTCATTGTGACTTTTCGCAGGACTGCCCTGATTACGGCCAGGTGTTTCTGATACCTGTGGATACCTGTTAGACCAGTCACAGTACCCCGCCCCTTCTCCGCTCTCACTCTCCTCTTTAGTCCTCCAGACCCCGCCCCTCCTGCCCCCTCTCACTCCCCTTTAGTCCTCCAGACCATGTCCCTCCTCCCTCCTTACTGTCCTTTTTAGTCCTCCAGACCATGTCCCTCCTCCCTCCTTACTGTCCTTCTTAGTCCTCCAGACCCCACCCCTTCACCCCTCTCACTCTCCCCTTTAGTCCTGCAGACTAAAGGGGAGAGTGAGAGTGAGACTCACCCCTATTGTCCTTATGACCCTGCTCCTTCTCACCCCTCACTCTCCCCACTCTCCCCTTTAGTCCTCCAGACCCTCCTCCCCCCTCTCTCTCACTTCTGGTCATCCAAACCCCTCCCTTTCTTCTTCCCTCCCTCGTCACTCTCCCCTTTAGTCCACTAGACCCCGCCCCTCTTTTCTCCCACCCTCTGAGTTACTTATGTTAAATTCTAGCCAAACTGGATATGTTTTGTTTCTGCACAGGCTGGGAGCGCCTGTATCCGTGCTCTGGTGCACCTTGTGTCTGCTGGTTCTGCCTTCATCCTCCACCTCCCACCATGAGTTCGGTAATTTACACACACTACATCACCAGTAAATCACATAACCTCTGGATTATCAAATCAAACATCAAACATGAGGCTGGAGTTCTACCCATAGACTGTATAAAGAAGTGGACTAAGTGAGTGTGACGTCACTCATAGCGTTTGGCTCCAGTCAAATGAATCTCAAGGCTAGAGCAGTTATAGGGGTGAATTTGGAGCCGAGTTCCATATTTGGAATTCCGACTGCGAGTATCATAGCAACCAAAGAGCCAATCTGGAGCCAGGCTGTTGAAGGTAACGCCCCTTCCCGCCCGCACCATTGGTTTAGCTGGGAGCGGGCACTTCAATCAATCAGTCAAAGCTGTTGCTAATGCTAGCGGGAGTGACCTCGGGTTGGTCATTAATGTGCATATCTTGATTTACAGACACAATAGCAAAATGAAAACACCAGGATCATGTAGAGTGGGTTAATACGAACTTTTTAAGACCAAAATGACGAGTCGATGGAGCCGGAAGCGAGCCCATGCTCGGAACGCGGAGGCTAGTGGGTTAGCTATATCCATTTATATATACAGTCTATGGTTCTAACACAGGAGAAGTTTATTTACCATAAGTACGAGACCCTCAAGGCACTGGTGATGATACTGTTCATTCAAATCAAGTCTGGCTATGCTTCCGTTGTAGGGAGTATTATACCTCTGATGACGTAGGATAAGATAACAAGGAACAATGTGGGGCTGGCAAAGCACAGAAAAGCCTGCCTGTAATCTAGTCATATTGAAAATGAAACGTCAAAACATTTCAGATTTATTGTCCAGGTGACAACTTTTAAAACCTCTTCTACCTTGTATAATTCATTTAGATCACTGTTAGCTTAATTATTAGTTACCCAATTGACAACTTTACATATTCACAAGTTCATAAAACAATCTTTCTATTACATTTGAAATAATTAGCAAATTTATACCATTAAAACATTGTTATCAAATACAGGCATAGCAATAAAAGATTTCTTCTTAGAGATTTGGACTAGAGATTTCATTTTTCTTTTCATTGTCTGTTTTCTTTTCTGCTACTCCATCTGTGACTTATTTCATTAAATACTTAAAGTGGGATTAAAACACTTCAACTCCACCCGCAACCACATTTCACATAGAGCTGCTAAACTGGGCAGTACTTAAAGGACTAAAGAAGAGAGTGAGACAGGGGGACGGGCGGGGTCTAGAAGTATAATGTTCTGGTCTGATTGGTCTAACAGGTATCTACACTTCAAACTCCGCCCCTGCAGCCAGATGTTTGTAATCAGAAACACCTGGCTGTAATCAGGGCAGTCGTGTGTGATGTCATGTAGTACTTGAAATTGCAGAGGCCACTGGAGGCTCAGTTTTTGACTGCTTTTGACGAGAAAGCTGCAAATATACCTAGTTTGCACTAAAACTGACAATATTAAAATACAATGTGCAGAGTTTAGTAGCAAAAAAGTTGATTCAGTGTTTAGTTGCACTTTATATGATGAGTTGTCTGAATGTATAATACTTGAGTACTTGTCCTTCCAGATGACTCCAGTCTACTGCAGGTGACCATCCCCATAAACCCCCCCGTGCTGACCGTCCTGGGGGGCTCCCTGACTCTCCCCTGCCTGATCTCCCTCGCCCACCCGCCTCCCTCGCCCTCCTCCTATGGTCGCCTGGCTGCGCTCTCCCTGCCCCGGGTCAAGTGGACCGTGGTAAGGGCGGGCGGCGAGGAAACGGAGATCCTGGTGGCCAGCGGGGACAGGGTGAAGGTGAGCGAGGCGTACAGGGAGCGAGTGTCCCTCCCTCACTACGCCTCCTCCCCCGCAGACCTGACCCTGATGCTGAGCGGGCTCCGGCACAGTGACTCAGGATTCTACCGCTGTGAGGTGCAGCAGGGCCTGGAGGACGCACACGACGTGGTGCTGGTCAAAGTCAAGGGTAATGCAGCATGAATGTGTTGATAGATAAGGTGTATATTTGTTGATCTTGATTTGAGCTTTTGAGCACAGTACCAAAAGTGGCTTGTCAGTGTAAAAAGCATTGTTTTATTACATTGGTTAAAAAAGCTGAGGGAATTACATAGATCCCTCCTTTTCCAATGCCATTTAATGACTGTTAGGAAACACTCATTATACACTGAGACTGGCAAATAGTTCATTTTTAGAGCTTTCCCATTATATTGTACCTTATATTGTTCCTTCTTAATTACAAAACCATAAGGCCACAAATCATATAGCACATGAATATATAATATTTCAATAAAAATAATGTAATAAAAGTGCCACTATATAATATATACTAGCAGTTATTCTTTTGACTTATTGAATAGTTGCGAAAGGCCCTTGAATCTGAGTTTTGACCCAAGAAAAGCTAAAGTGAAGCGCTCGATGCCATCCTGACAGGATATATTTACAGTTACATTTTTGATGTAATTCTTGCTTTGTCGGAGCCGTAAAACCTTTTATCTCACCACATGGCAGTTTTGCTGTCGGTGTATTCCTCATAACGATTATTCAATTTTGATGATTGTCTTAATTATCGATTAGTTGTGGTTAACGTCAGGCTAAGACACAGGGTAGAACACTGGACGCGTACCCAGAATAACTGCACATTTAGACGGTTTAATGCGTGAGGCATAAGCGTACGAGCACTTACTTTAAAGATGCTGTGGTTCATAGCCATGCACTGTTTCCTCCTATGTGCAAATCTTTCCTGTTAAAATACGATCAACAGAAAGTTGCCCCCCGTGCTCACCCCGCCACCATGATACACGGCCACACACACAGAGGAGGTGAGCCCACTCACATATAGGCCACACCACAAGCAAAGTGCCACCCCCACCCCCCATACTGCAGTGTAATGCACAGAACTAAAGCACGTGCACATCAGACACACAGGAGAAACTATAGAAATTGCTCCTACACTAACTATAAACCGAGGGCTGACTAATTGTGACTAGTTGACTATAAAAAATTATATTATAAAAAAATGATAATTGTAATTGTTATCTAAACTACACAGACTCAAAAACACATGTAAAACACATACATACACAACAAAGACTGACGTTATTAAATCTAAATGTCAAAAAAGAATAGAAACTATTTGTGATTTTGATCAAGAATACACTTTATTTGTAAATATTCTCTATTTAGACACTTTCAGTCAGCATATTCCATGTTTATTTAGCCGATACTGTATTTAAAAAGTCTCAAAGTACAATAGAAATAACTGCTTGACTATTTGACTAATCAAAAAAATCACTGACTAGTCGACTACTGAAATTATCGTTAGTTGTGGCCCTATATAAAACTATATAAAATCTATACGCCCGCCAAAACTCATCTGTGTGTTCATCCCTCCTCTCCGTGCTCCTTTGTGTGATGTGTGAGTGTGATGGATTGTTTTCTTATTCAGCGCTCCCACAAACCAATATATTCAGGATCTCATGACCATTCACATTTGGAGCCTCATATTTCAGGTTGTTGGTGCTTTCATTTTCATGTGCAGATTGTTGGTTTCATTCGTGCATACGGAGCGTTTTGTGTACTGTAAAATGTTTGACAAATACTCATGTCTATGTCATTTATTTTAACTAGGGCTGCCAGTATTGAAAATCAGAAACATAATCAATACTAAAATATAGATAAATAGGACAATATTTGAGCTTTCCTGAACAGTTGTAGAAGGATCTTGAGCTTTGTCAGAACTTCTATAAGACCACATGGTAACATAAAGAAAATACTATGAGTTTGTAGAGTTTGACTGATATGGGTTTTTCATGGTCGACGCTGAAACCGATTGATTAGAATCCAGAAAAATTGATGGAAAAAAAGTTCTACAAATATTTTTATGTAGGCCCGATTTATCTGGATCTATGGTCCAAAAAATATTTAAATCAAATATTTAGATATCATTTCTGTTTCTACAAGTTTGAAATTTTATCATCACAACACTCATTTGAACATAAAATGATACAATATGTAGATTCCGTACTCAGTTAAATCTCTTCTACTTATATTTTTAGTTCCAGATTTTGATTTGCCAGTGGAATCTAATATTATGTCATATTTTCTGAATGTCTCAAAAACACTACATATTTCCTTGTCTGTATCCCAGGTGTGGTCTTTCACTACCGCGCCGTCTCCAGCCGCTATGCCTTCACCTTTGAGCAGGCCCGAGAAGCCTGCGAGGACATCGGGGCTGAGATGGCCTCTCCACAGCATCTGTACGCAGCCTACGCCAGCGGCTTTGAGCTGTGCGACGCGGGGTGGCTGTCCGACCACTCCGTCAGGTGACCACCACAGACACATTACATTAGATTGAGAGCCCTTTTGTCTTCATGTTTCTAATTACAGTGGGGCAAAAAAGTATTTAGTCAGCCACCAATTGTGCAAGTTCTCCCACTTAAAAAGATGAGAGAGGCCTGTAATTTTCATCATAGGTTCACTTCAACTATGAGAGACAGAATGAAAAAAAAAAATCCAGAAAATCACATTGTCTGATTTTTAAAGAATTTATTTACAAATTATGGTGGAAAATAAGTCAAACATTTTCTGTAAGTCTCCACAAGGTTTTCACACACTGTTGCTGGTAGTTTGGCCCATTCCTCCGGCAGATCTCCTCTTGAGTAGTGATGTTTTGGGGCTGTCGCTGCGAAACACGGACTTTCAACTCCCTCCAAAGATTTTCTATGGGGTTGAGATCTGGAGACTGGCTAGGCCACTCCAGGACCTTGAAATGCTTCTTACAAAGCCACTCCTTTGTTGCCTGGGCGGTGTGTTGGGATCATTGTCATGCTGAAAGACCCAGCCACGTTTCATCTTCAGTGCAATTGCTGATGGGCACTCAAAATCTCACAATACATGGCCC
>KN469657.1:0-11590 GCA_000787095.1 Periophthalmodon schlosseri
AGCAGTAATAGTAGTATCAGGAGTAGTCGCAATAATAGTAGTAGCAGGAACAGTAGTAGCAGTAATAGTAGTAGCAGGGGTAGTAACTGTAATTATAATATTTCTGCATTTTTGCCATTTAAAGAAGAAAAAAACTGCAGTGACACAGCCAGACACAGAAAGTATTAACCTTATAGTACTAATCAGTGTACTTCCACTTTAAAGTACTTCTACTTGCCACATACATGAAGCGTTCAGTTCATTCAGCGCGTTGAGGCCGTATGTACAAGGTCGTATTTCTTCACACATAATAAACCCTTACGCGGTGAAGTCACATGGACAATCACCGCATGAGACACGGCCATATGGTGCATGCTGGGTAATTGAAAATATACATGCATAAGTATTACATCGAATCCTGTACCACATGACGTATTCCCACGTGAAGAGCATTTCTCAGGGTGGATCATTTCCCACATTATCAAACACAATATTTAGACCAGTAGTGGGAAAAAGAGGTTGTATAAGAAATAGTCTATAATAGTAGTGGTAGTAGTAGCGGTGGTAGTAGTGGCTGTTTTGTTGTTTGTAGTGGTAGTAGTGGTAGTAGTAGTAGCAGCAGTAGCAGTAGCAGTAGTAGTAGTAGTAGTAGTAGCAGCAGTAGCAGTAGCAGTAGTAGTAGTAGTAGTAGTAGCAGTAGCAGTAGTAGTAGTAGTAATAGCAGCCATATTTTATCAAACTTTTGCAGACTTTTTCATTTAATTACAACTCTCCCAGGACTTATCACTTTCATAATTGGACGAAGTTCCTAAATTGGTTTTCCCAATCAACCTGTCTCGTATCCTTTAGTTCGTAGATTGTGCGGTGTTTGTGAATGTTGTCGCAGTAGTGGTAGTAGATAGTAGTAGTAGTAGTAGTAGTAGTAGCAGCCCCAGTAACGACAGCATCATTTATCAAACATATACATAATTTACATTTAACTACAACTCTCCCGGGACTTATCCTTTTCCTAACTGGACGCGGTCTCTAAACCGGCGTTCCCGGCCTGTCCCGTATCTTACACACCGCGGAGGAAAATTGAAAGAGCGCGGTGTTTGTGAACGCGCCGTTTGACATTCTTAGTCCACCCCTCCTCCTCCCTCTCCCCCCTCCTCTTCCTCACAGGACGGAGGTGCACACATTTGCAGATAAACAGAGGCCCTCACTTAGAAGTTAATTGGACGGAGCACCGCGGCACCTCGGCAGTCGCGGGCCACCTCGGAATATGCCCGTGCGGTAATTACGGCGTCCGCGTGGGTGTTGTGGTCAGCGCGCGGAGACTGGACGAGAGGAGACTAAAGGAAAAGAGATTAAATATTGTGGCGTCGTGCTAAAAAAGTGAAACGGGAACAGTTTGTAATTGCTACGTCTTAATGGGCCTCAGTAAAGAATGAGCGACGATTTAACTCATAGCGAAGAACTGGTTTATTAAGAGCGATTCAGGCTCGGTACTTAATTAATACTTTAAGTCCTACAAAATAAAAGCGTGCAGTGTTTGTGAATGTAGTCGCAGTAGCAGCAGTAGCAGTAGTAGTTGTAGTAGAAGCAGTAGATAGTACATATTGAGCAGTTGTCGTTGCAGAGGTAGCTTGATTAGTAGAATTAGTGGCAACAGTAGTAGCTGTAGCAGTAGCAGTAGTGGCAGCAGCAGCAGTAGCAGTAGTAGTTGTATTAGAAGTAGTAGATAGTACATATTGAGCAGTTGTCGTTGCAGAGGTAGCTTGATTAGCAGAATTAGTGGCAGCAGTAGTAGCTGTAGCAGTAGCTGTAGCAGCAGCAGCAGTAGTAGTAGTAGTAGTAGTAGTAGTAATTCATAGCAGTCATATTTTGAATCAAATGTATGCAGATTTTTGCTTTTAACTACAACTCGATTGAAGAAATAGTTTATTAAGAATGATTCAGGCTTGGTACTTAATTAAAACCCTAACTACTAAAAAATAAAAGCGTGCAGTGTTTGTGAATGTAGTCGTAGTAGTAGTAGTAATAGTAGTAGTAGTAGTAGAAGTCATATTTTGAATCAAATGTATGCAGATTTTTGCATTTAACTACAACTCTGATGAAGAAATAGTTTATTAAGAACGATTCAGGCTTAGTACTTAATTAAAACCCTAACTCCTAAAAAATAAAAGCGTGCAGTCTTTCTGAATGTAGTAGTAGTAGTAGTAGTAGATAGTATGTATTGAGCAGTTGTCGGTGCAGAGGTAGCTTAATTAGTAGAATTAGTTGCAGCAGTAGTAGCTGTAGCAGTAGCTGTAGCAGCAGCAGCAGTAGTAGTAGTAGTAGTAGTAGATAGTATGTATTGAGCAGTTGTCGGTGCAGAGGTAGCTTAATTAGTAGAATTAGTTGCAGCAGTAGTAGCTGTAGCAGTAGCTGTAGCAGCAGCAGCAGTAGTAGTAGTAGTAGTAGTGGTGGTGGTGGTGGTATTAGTAGTAGTACTTGTAGTAGTAGCAGCCATATTTTGTAACAAACGTATGCAGATTTGTAACTCTCCCAGGACTTATCACTCAACCTGTCTTGTATCTTTTAGTATTATTTGTTTTGGATCAACATAAAATAATTTCATTGAAAAAAGATGACATTTCATACATAAATAGGGTCAACAATTTATTTTTGACTGCCCAGTTTTGAATTTAGCCAGTAGTTTCAGACATTACAACATTGGTATTTGTACTCGCTTGCCTCACAATGGAAAAGTGCAATATGTAACTTTTCTGGACCAGGGTACGCCACCTTGTCTCCATGGAGATCTTACCGCTTCGCCCGCAATATCCCACAGCACGACGTTAAACTTATCTGCCTCTATGAACGCAAAAAGTCTTCGCCGGACCAAGTTACCGTTCGGATCTGCGGAGAGATGGATCCGCTCACAGCGAGAATGCGTGTTTTTCAAATTATCATTATCATTTTTTGCTTATGGCAGAGTTCAAATGAGGTTACAATTAGCAAAGGTCTCACTGGGACAGCAAGACGACAACAATAAAACTGATGAATATATGTGAGTTTTGGGAGTCGGCCAGCGCCGTTTGATTTGTGTAATTTCAATATACGCTAATGTAGTGAGCAGAGAGACGGGAGGCCTGCGCCGACTCGCTCATATGAAACAGCAATACCGCTGCAACAAGTCAACGTAGTTTTGTAGTGTCCGTTTGACCCCTCGATAACAAACGCAAACGATAAGATTGCTCGAGTACGGCTCTCGTGCAAAAAAAATGACTTCGAAATGTAGACAGTGTTTGAAGACAGTGAGGTACAGATCTTAGCCCAAGAAAAGAAATGCTTTGAGAGAGGAGTTAAAGAGGGAGTTTTTTTTAGAAAAGACAATCCATCTCTGAACAGGAATGGGGCCTTAGACACCATTTATCTCCTAAATACCTAAATCAAAACAGGGAAAACAATAGCGATAGCCAGTATGCTAATGGGAGTGAGAGCATCCATTAGGGGACTGAAAGATTATGCAAAATATGACACAGTTCACACTTAATGTAGTTCATTAGACCGAGCCAACAAACAAACTGTAAACAAATAGGTGTGTTAGTCTCAGTGTAGTTAGCTCCTCCCTTCAGATCAATATAAGGCAGTGTCCAAAAGTAATCAGACCAGAACTGAAGAAGCGGCTTGGCTGAGCAGTGAAACGTCTTCATTCTAAAACTTTTGTCCAGTTGACATAATTGATTTTTTCTTTTGCTGCTGAGTTTAAAGGAATTGTATGTGCGATTTTTGTTTTAAATTTCATAAACTTGTCATATCTGTGTCCACAGATACGAGGTAAAACCTGTTCAAACCCAGTATAGATTCTGCTGATAACAACTGTAATGCTGATTGGACATGATGGCCAAGTTCTTTATCCAACTGCGATTATCCAATCAGAAAGCAGAATGAGCCTCACGTGAGTCTCTCATTTGGGTTGCCAGTTTCAAAGCTGAAATCCAGTAGGTTTAAACCTAAAAGGCCTCTCCGTGATTGGGATCAAGTTCAGTTGTCCTTGTAGTACCTTTTTAAAACAGTGAGGCTGCATACAGTTTCCTTAACGTTTAGTATCTTAACAACATTTGTATGAAAAAAGGCAACGACAGTCCAACAATATAAGTTTCATATTTGATTTTGAGTTTAAGAACCTCTTTTCGTAACAAGTCCTGACCCAGAGGCTATAACAAGTACAATAGTTAAAGTGCATTTCCGGTTTAGCTGCGTCCTCATGGAGATGTTATTGCTTTGCCTGGAATGTTCCACAGTATGGCATTAAATGTGCCTATCCTGCATTTATTCAATTACAGGGTATTTTACTGCTTTGAAAAAACCTGCATTTTTACTGTGAACGGGGTCACCTGCCCTTGTCCTTGTCCTTGTGGCGTCATCTGCTCGTCTCCATGGCAATAGTTACATCTAATGCCATACCGTGGAATATTACAGGCAAAGCATTAATATCGCCATGGAGACAAGCAGTGCCAGGCCCTCCACCGGAAAAGTTCCATAAAACACCTTTTAAAATAGCTAAGTTAATGAGATATTAATGAGATAGACTCTGGTACTTTAACATAGGCTACTTCTTGTATAATGATCCCGATATATTTTGTAATTACCATCATAAAAAATATAATTACTGTGGCTTTAAGGAAAACGACTTAAATTAGTAACGGATCTAACCTACTCCTGTCTCGTCTCTCATCAGGACACGCAGTACACCGCGGTCGTTGCCGTGGGAGACCTGCGTGGCAGTGAATAAAAACCCTATTATTCCGCTAATTAATATCTTAATTAAGGCTGGCTGGCACGTCGGCCGCGCTTGATTACATCATTATTAGGAGTAATTGGGGATTTCTTTAATGGCACCTTGAGAGCTGGACAGAGGTAGGTGCGAAAAGAACATCTCTTTGACTTAACGGAAAGGAACATTTTGACAAGTGTCTAAGGACAGAAACAGCAGGCGGGTTAAGCTAAAGTGAAGTAATGAGGTTTTAAGCGTACAATAATGGCGTGGGGGAGTCATTATAAAGATAGAGCAGCTAGGTTAAGATACGATAGCGTTTATATGTCCCACAGTGGGGAAATTCCAGTGCTGCCACACAAAGTTCATGAACAGCTGGGGAATAAAAAGGGTACAGTATGTAACTCTCTGGAGGCGGCACGTCACCTGCATGACCCCATGGCAATAGAAAGTTAAAAATCATACTTCGGAACATTCTCCATGGAGATAGGTATGTTTTATGCCATATATATACTCAAAGGAACAACATTTCCATGGAAACAAGAGCCAGGTTTGTGGAGATGCAAGCCTGCTCACAGTAAGGGTGTATCTTTTTCAGTCTTTGTCAGTGCAATAAACACAACCAAAATGAAATAAACAAGTCTTTACTTTAGTCTGTTTTTTGGCAAAAAGTTGCATACTGTGGCTTTAAATAAGAAGTACACAATATTTGAATTTTAAATGATATAAACCTGACCTGACACTGTCCCCAGACATGTTCAGGTCAAATATAGCTTTTACTGTAAAAACTGTAATGCTGATTTATTCTTAGTTACAAAAACATTAGACTTGATGGCCACGCTGTTTATGGTACATTTTGTGTTTTTGGTTCTCTGGATGGCTGTCAGAAAGTAGAACAAGCCTCACACGAGTCTCTCATTTGGGTTGCCAGTTTTAATGCTGAAATCCAGTTGGTTTAAATCTAAAATGGTTCAATCTGATCTGAAGCCTCACTACCTAAACCCCAGCGCCTGCAGCCCAGTGCAGCTCAGTGAGTGAACTCTGGAGCTTCTGAGCTTTCACATGCAATGACTTTTTTCTGTAAGCTAGACTGCAAAAATTATAACAAATTGTCAATATTTCAAAAATGTTACGTCAACCAAAATGTTTTTTCTATGTTTTGCGACATAAAAAACAGGTACAGGTTCTATACTTTCAGGGATATATGGTCAATCAGCCCAATATATCAACCCAAAAAATATCTGCAGAGCTTATCGCCAATGGTTGCTCTGTATTACAAAAAAATCGACATGGGCCATGAAAGAAAACATATTGGTTGATCTCTACAAAACATAGGCCTACTACACTGTTTAATTTTTTATAGCTGCAATAAAAAAAACTAAGATTGATTTTAAGGACTGGTTCGATGATACGTTGAGCACATTCCGCAGAGCTTGTTTTCACACAAATGCTCAAACTACTCAGATGTGTCCCTGAACAGAAGACGGGTGCTGTGTTCCATGCATATCTCACCAGCCTCTTCATCTGCTCAGTTCTCTTTCAAAATGACCAAGATACCAAGATTTTCTGGAAGATTTCAAAAAAATTCAGAGTGACAACACTAGAGTGAATACAGACCTTATGTGTTCACTCTGTTCAGAAGTGTATGCAGTTTACCCAATAAAATCACTGCCACAAATTAAAAACCAAATATAAAACATGTGAGTTAAATATGCTTCCATCCGAGTTAAATATGCACTATGTAGCTTTTCTAGTGGAGGGATTGTTTCCATGGATACGTTATTGCTTTCTCATAGAGATGCTATTGACTTTGCCAGAAATGTTCCACATTATGGCATTAAAACATATCTATTTCCACGAAGACGAGCAGGTGGCCCCAAGGTACAGGTCAGATCTTTGGATTGGAATTCTGAAATATTAGGACCGTTGCCATAGCAATTAACAAATAGAAAAATATGTTATATATATTTTAAAGGTGAAAAGGAGTCAAAATGTGACATACAGCAGGAAGATGAAACTTATGAATATACAATAAAATCGAAAGATGCTAACACAGTGCTTACCGTCTCGTGCTAAGAGTAGCTAGCTGCGTGAAACCACCGGACCAAGTTACAGGTCAGATCTGTGAAGAGGCGAGTCCACTTACTATAATAACCCATATTTTTCAAGCTATTTTTGAGCAATAAAAACACCTGTAATTGAAGAAACTCAAGACAGATATGTTAAATGCCACACTGTGAAACATTCCAGACAAAATTATTACATCTCTATGGAGACAAACGCCAAAACCCATCCCATCACAACCAGAAAAATACAAGCAAACCAAAGGATGCTAACACAGTGCTAACACACCAAACTTAGCCTTAGTGCTAAAAGAAGCTAGCCCCATACTCTTACAGGAATACCTCTCCTGGCTGCGTTAATTCACATTCCCATTCACCGCAGCGCATTAACCATAAATCAGAGCTTATCCGACCGTTCTGCGCCGCGATTGACGTTTATGTCCCGTAAGAGGATGCGCTCTTTATCTTTGGGCACATTGACTGGGGACAGGAGGAGGAGAATGAAATTAGCGCAGACAAAATGCGTTCATTGTGTTAGCGTGCGATTAGGGGCGCGGGCACGTTAGCTGTGAGGGATCGGCGGGGGGATATTAGCCAACAGCTCTATGGGGGTTATAAAAGCACGGGTAAAGCACCTGTTTGCGCTATTGACGCAGGGATACAGTTCAACAGCAGGGCACAGTAAAGGGAATGGTTATGTACAATGCTATGGGTTGGATTGGTTTATAGTAGCAAAGGAGAATGATGCCGTCTCTCAATTTCAGTTTATTGGGTGAAACAGAGTAACACAGAATATACTACACTACAAGACATCAACATTTTTTTTTTTTTTTTTTTGTTAGAGTGATTAATACTAGTAAATAAAGCCTCACTGTGCAACCTTTTAGCACTAAAGGTATATAAATAGACTAACAGATGTTTCATTGCACTGATTTTTTTAAGAATGCATCATTATCGGGCTTGCATCTCCACAAACCTGACTCTTTTTTGGCCTCTTATTGAGCCTCATCCTGCTTGTCTCAATAGAAATGTTGTTCCTGTGGCTATAATCTTCCAAACCACAGCAGACAACTTATATATCTGTATGCAGAATGTTCCCAAGTATGGTTTTAATTTTCAGGCTACGGAATCATGAAGGTGACCTGCTTAAAAAAAAAAAAAAATCCTTCTCTGAACAGTTATTTCCAATTCAGATCCAATACAATCTTCCATCAGTCTACTACCACCAAGTATGGAGTGAATAATAATGTACAAAACTGTAAAGTGTCCTTGCATTTCCAGAAAAGCTCTAAACGAGATGTGATACTCAAACTACATTACATCAAAACTACTATGACCAACATTCCGAACAGAAATCATTTACGCAAAGCAAACATCCCATCTCCCCATTGCATTCTTGTTTAGTGTGATCTTTGTAGCAGTAAGAACATGCACCATCTGCGTCTGCCCCTCTCCCCCTCTCCCCCCTCACACGGCTCTCCTCTGAGGGCTAGCGCGCTAACCTCCGCTCATCTTCACTGTTCTGGGCCTGTAGCATACGCACGCACACAATCAAACGTTTTTACACTGTAGCTTTAACGCGGCTAGTCCTGGCCCGGTTTAATCAAGCGCAAAATCTGGGACAGCGTTTACGTGGGATGAAGGGAAGGAGGAGGATGAGGAGGAAGAGAAGGAAAAATGTATGGGTGAGTGCGCTTCTGAGAGTCCTAAGGGAATGCTGGGGTCACAACGTTTTCATAATCATATGTTTATGGAGATTATTTGTGCGCTGCTGTTTGAATACAGGGGGTGTAAAAATGTAGTGTTAAATGTGTTCTGTGATTAAAGAAGCTAAAATCTTCTAAGTAATAAAGTAGTCGTACAGTCAGTCGGCCATGTTTAGGTTGTGTCTTGAGTCTGAATCATAATTGGTCATGTGATTCGGCCATGAAAAACTCGTATTACTCTAACTCTAACTATTGCGGGATCAACATGTAAATAAGTATCTGTTTGTTCATTGATCCACAGACCCGCAGGTTGGCGCTTCAGTGCCGTGAAGTTGGAAAAGCGCTCTATAAAAACGTGAGCATTTTGCCAGTTAAGTGTGTACGCTAATCAGATTTTAAATAAAAAACAAAAAAGTAAAGCGCATTTGTAAGTGTTTTCTAACCTCATGCATAAAGGTACAGGTGTGTGTGAACGAGTGGTCGTTGGATAAAACATATTTTTTTATCTACGTGGCTCAGCGGTTAGAGCAGTCGGCCGATCGATTCCCGCTCGGACCAAATTCTGTCGTTGTGTCCCTAGGCAAGACACTCCACCAATCTTGCCTAGCATGAAAGCGAGGCATGGTAGCGGTCAGAGGGGTCGATGGTGCAGATTGCCAGCCTCACTTCCATAAGTCTATGGCTTTGATATCCTGAGACTAATCCCAATTCCTCCACCAAAACAGCTCAATGTTCCGATTCGCTTTCCCCTCCAGTTGCCAGGAAATTAAAATGTATTTGTTTACACACAAACGAGGTATATACTGATAGAAAAAAAAAGCTACACATTATTTTTCTTCTCATTTACAACCAGTTATCGTCAATTTGACTTCACAACAACACGCAACAAACATCGAACACTTACAACTGTCTTTGCTCTGTTGGCTTCACTGGTTGTTTGAACATTACTTATTTCCATTTCAAATTCCCACTCTGCGTAATATATATGCAGCCACTTCCCTGACAGCGCCTGTACCCGGTGAATGCCAATGCGCCTTTTCATTCTGTATTCCGCAACATGGCCGCCTCCTTCCCCGGTGTCTCTGCGGCGGGTAAGGACTGAAAGAGCTCAAAAAAGGCCCCATGCGGTCTGGGAATCCAACCTGAGATGTTCTCGCTGTGAGGTAGGACTAAGCTACTCAATACTGCCTCCAGGGCTTAAACTTTGACTGTACCTCAGAGATAGTTAGTCTAGTTTTTGAATTTAATTGTATTGTATTGTAGCAGTTTTGTATTGTAGTTTTGATTCCAACTCTGAGTAAGTCTACAAGTGACAGACAGCGTTGGATTGAATTTTGTTACTTAAGTCAAAGTACAGATACAGAGGTAAAATGTTACTCAAGTAAAGTAAAAAAAAAAACAAAAAAAAAACATGAAAAAATGTACAAATATGTAAAATGTATGTATGTATGTATGTAAAAGTATTTAAATATCCATTTAAAAATGTACTTTAAGAGTAAAAGTATTTCACGCAAGTTATGTTAATTCATTGAAGTGTCAAATGTAGTGATATTGATTAAAAAAATATATACATATTTTGGTCAACAATTGCAATACAAATAATTTCTAAATTTTTCTCATGAATTCTGTGTATTTATTTATTTATTCTCAAAGCTGAATCTTGAACTTGAAAACATTAATCAGGATGTTACTACGAACATGGTAAAAATAATCCCTAAAATCACATAAAAAATACTTTCTACTTTTCAGTCAGTTCAAAGGAGTTGTGGAGTAGAAAGTACAGATACCTGCTCTCAAATCTAGTGAAGTAAAAATAAAAAGTATCCACTGTAAAATGCACTTAAGTGAAGTACAGATACCTAAACATTCTACTTAAGTACAGTACTTTACTACTTGTACTTCCACCACTGGTTTATTAAAATTCTGATTAATAATTTAAACATAATTTTTTGTCTACTGTTTAAATAAACACATTTTGTTCAGTACTTGGTTGGGTTTTTTTTTTTCTCTCTACATTTTTTCAGTCTTTCATTTTACAATACCCGATATCTATACCTGTTGTTATTCTTCCATACATAAGATAAAGTGAAAACAAAATTATTTATTTATTTATTTATTTGGTTGGGACATTGCGCGTTAATGAACAGACATGATTTAACATGAGCGTAAACATGCCGGATTATAGCCAAATGCTAATTTCCATCTGTTGTCCCAAGGGCCGGGGTCACTTGCCTAGTTTTTTCTAGTTTTTTATATTGGCGAAGTTAATAATTTTACTTCCTGGTTGGACATGAGCAACCGATATCACATACACGGGGTAATTGGTAAATGGTTGTATTTTTATATAGCGCTTTTCCACCTTCAAGGCACTCAAAGCGCTTTACATCAAGGAACCACTCACCCCTGCACCAGTGTACGCAGAGGTGGGTTAAGTGTCTTGCCCAAGGACACAACAACAGCATTCATCTGCGGGAAATTGAATCGTACCGCCAACCTGTGGGTCAGTGGATCTGACCGCTCAACCGATGAAGATTATGTTGCGAGTGGGATTCGAACCACTGACCTTTGGGTCAGCGGACAAATGCTCTATCTAAATGCTCCATCTATAATGTTTACAAAGGCTGATACTTGTCTAAATTACACCATATTTATGATTAGACTAATAAAAATAAATGGCAACACCTTTATTTTGTTAAATGAAGATTTAAACTGTCAGAAACATGCCTTCCTTGCGCGTAAATAGTCTGCATTTTGGATAGAGTTTTCTAAGTTGATGACATAGGTATTTTCGCGCTTTTCTTGTGAACTTTTCTTCGCAAACTGCCACTTAACTGATGTAAAACTATGAGAAATATTTACCACCGGTATTATCCAACCAAACCCGCAATTAACTAGACAAACACGAAAACCTTTCATATGCACGTTAAGTAGTAGTTTCCCTAAATATAGTTTCGTATGCTGATTTTGCGTTCCCCGACATGGCCGCCTCCCTCCCTCCTCAGCGGGTAAGGACTTCGACGCGGCTGGTCCCTGGAGGGGCACGGGGGCCTCTCGTACGTATTTACGCACGCGAAGACGAAACAGAAATCACCGAAGGG
>KN469657.1:11719-30976 GCA_000787095.1 Periophthalmodon schlosseri
GGTTGGGGGGGGGGGGGTGGGGAGGGGGGCGGAGCGGCGTAAACACCGAGCAGGCTGCCAGGGGAGGCGCGGCCCCTCAGAAATACATTGGCAAATCAGGTGGATGGCTCTGTTTAGTCGCTGCGGTTAAGAGGGAGAAGTGAGGTCCTAATTCCCTGGGGTCCAGAATACGCACTTCTCCGATACTTTACAGAGATGTGAGTCTGGCCAGCGGTGAATCTCCCCAGTTCAGATGGGTGTGATTGACAGGTGGATTAGCCAATTAGCGGCACGCATGGTCCGTCTGCATCAAAACAAGTACGGCTGCTTATGAGAAGAAGAGAATGGAAAAAAAATATCACGGGGGAGGTCTGTGTCATCTCTCAGTCGTCCACGTATGATTCATTGTAAAAGAAAAACTACATTCTGTCAACTGGACAAAGGTTTTAGAGCGAAGTTAGCGAGACCTAGCTAACAAACAGGAACTGTAAATAAAGAGCTGTGTTAGTTTCAGTGTAGTTAGCGCCTCTCTTCAGATAGATATAAGGCAATGTCCACCATCAGTCTGACCAGAACTGAAGAAAGCGCTTGGATCTTCACTCTAAAACGTTTGTCCAGTTGACAGAAATGAATTTTTCTTTTGCTATATCAAAGGGGACTTAAAAACTTCTGCAAATTTCTGTAGAATCAATGGGTGAAGCACTAAACTCTGTTAATCTGAGGTGAGAAAAGTTTGATTTTGTTCAAAATGATTGTGACCAATGAGCTCCTTCATTTCGCACGTGTCACTGAAGTAAACAGATCTTATTGGACGATCATGTTTGTTCCTGACTTGAGATGTGACAGAGAGAGTGGGGACCAGAGGGATATCAGATTTCAGTCTGGATTTGCCAGATAAATATTATAGTTAAAGGTGAATTTAAACTCAGAATCGGAGCTCGAATTGTTGTCAAATTACAAAGATGTGTTTGTGTAACTTCTGCAGCCAAAGTAATTTAGTATATTTTCATATTTTGAAGAAACTGCAAGAAAAGGTAACTGCAGATGACAACATCAAATCATTTTTTTTCTTACTTTAATTTTTATTTATTCATAAAATCTATAATTATTATTTGGAATTTTCTCTAAAGGCAAGTGAGGTTAAAACCCATTTTCAGTACAGGCAGAACTGAGGAATGAAAATGATTTGTAGATAAAATAAACTAATAAACTAATAAACGTGTTGATGTATATATTAAATCTATGTAAAAATATGTCCCACAATTTAACAGCTCCATCGTACCACAGCGTAACGTGATGGTATTCAGGTATTGCTGTAGAAATACTTAAATTTGCAGCAAAAAAGTACTGCCTGTAATCATTTGGGCCAATTCAGCAGGTGTGTTGACAAAAATTGGTCTGAGTGCCACATTTGGACCCGGGCCAGAGTTTGGACACCTGATCTCTATAGACAGATAGAGGGAATTTACGAGCATTTGGTCACATCTGCGTATGTCCTCTTCCGTTCACAGTTATATGTTTGGAGTGAGACTTGTTAGGATCAGCACCATGGAGAGCTCCCATCCCAAGTGAATGTATAATCAATGGTGTAGTTTGGTTTTCAGATTCTAGCGCCGCTGCATTTAAATACAGTGTCTTCTGGGGTTCATGAATTATCGATGGTTCTATCCAGAGACCGTGGCAGACACATGATGCAAGTGTCTCCAAAAAAACACATTTACTTTACACTCATCTGAATAATTATCTGTTTGCGAACTAAATGAATTCATCCAATTTATATTACTGTTGAACCGGTCATTCATTTCACAATAATTGCTCACTTAATTGTTATAAATAATTCTAAAAGAGAGGGGTTTTGAATTTATTTATCCTGTTAGATTTGTATTCGGTTAAACTTGTACAAAAGGTCTCCATGGTCTATGAAATTAAACCTGGGACCTTCTCACAGTGAGTTGAGAGTTTTACCTACTGAGCCACTGTACAACCTTCAGTACGTGTTTTTATTCATTTATTTATGTATGTATTTATTTCTTTTAACCAGTACTCTTTGGTTACTCTTATCACTTTCAGTAAATCTACAAGTGAGAATATTTATTTACTTATTTTATCTATTTAATGCATTTATTGTGTTTATTTATTTATTTTTATTATTTAATGAATTGTATTTATTTGTTTATTGTGTGGTCTATCCTTTGTCATAAAAGTTGAAAGACTGCACACAATCTGGTATTTTCAAACAAACATTTTCCACAGACACTAGAGGCGAGGTGCGTTAATTGTCTTGCCCAAGGACACAACGACAGCGTGAGCGAGCTGGAATCACACCGCCAACCTGTGGGTCGCTCTACCGACGATGTTTAAGTCGAGAACGGGACTTGAACCGCTTCTCTTTCCATCCATTTACATTAACTACGTACAATTCCTAAAATTAATCGTAGTAGTAGTAGTTCCCCAAATACTTCTTTACTTTCTTATATTATGTCTTGGACCACTACTTTGTACTTATACTTGAGTAATATTACTTGGAGGTAACGTTACTCTAACTTGAGTACTACTCCATGTTTAGATACGTTTATTTATTCATAAATAATAAAAAAGAAGAAAAAAATACACAAGGATATCAAATCATAATCCCAATACTAATAAATTAAAGCCCCACTGTGTAACTTTTTAGGCAAAAAATAGAGTAGACTTATTTAAAGGTGCACTATAACTTTACTGGTGGATGGCCTGCCACTTGCTTGCTTGTTTCCATGGAGATGTTATTCTTTTGCCTAGAATGTCTCACAGTATGGCATTAATCTGCTGGCCTCCACAAAGATAATCATGTTTACGGCGTTAAACGTGTGCAACATTCCAAGCAAAGTAATAAGATCTCCACGGAGACAGACAGGTGACCGATCCTCCTTCGGAAAAGTGACGTAGTGTTCCTTTGAGAACGTTTTTGACTACTCTACTCCCCTCTGCGGTACTCACAACTCAGCCAATAAAAATCTGATTGAGGCTCTTATTCACCTCGCACATACACACGGTTCAATACTACATAGACACACTTAGAACTTTCATCACAGTAACTTGAAGAAAACATCGAGTGCACCGTCGTATGAAGCGAGCGATCGATCGGACTGGCTCTGTGCTAAAAGACACGGCTGACCGGACCGGACCGGGGCAGAGCAGAGGAGCAGTGGGAGAGAGGAAATGAAAAATAAATAAAACATATGTGATAACGGCTGAAAACATGGAGGAGGAGAGGCAGGAGAGAGAGAGAAAGAAAGGAGGGAGAGGAGGAGGTGAAGAGAGGGTAGCGTTACGCCAGCTGCCAAACACGAAAAAAAAACTGTAAATATTTATGTCTACTTACTCAAAACAGAGCACAGCGAGCGTATTATTATATTTATTCTTTCTGTTATCCTGTTCTGTCCCTCTCTCTCATCCCTTCTCACTCTCTTTCTCTCTTTGTATTTCCTCACGCCATCTCTTCCTCTCTTTAAGCCAGGGGTGCGCTTTTTTCCTCCAAGAGCCATATCTGAATGCAGTTCGATTCAAGTTTATTTATATAGCGCATTTTAAACAACTTCAGCTGCCCAACGTGCTTCACATGAAAATCTATTTTTAAAAAAAACAAAAAACCCAACAACAAATATACAGATAATACGATACATAGTGAAAGTACAATAAAACACCAAAATATCCTGTCTCGCTGGTGTTAAATGCCAGGGAGAAGAGGTGGGTTATCAGTCTGGTCTTAAACTGCGTTAAAGACCGAGAGGATCTGACAGGCAGAGGGCGCTGTTCCATAGTCTGGGCTGCTGTCAAAGTAAAGGCTCTGTCACCTCAGGGCTCTGGGTGGAGCGTAGGGTTTGCGGTAACTCTCTCAAATAAAGTGGACCCATAGAGTGCAGAGATTTAAACACAATCAGTAACATTTTGAATTGACCTGATGTGAAACAGGAGCCAGTGCAGGTTACACAGCACAAGCGAGACGAGCTCTTGTCTCTCGAGCTGCAGCATCCCGGACATTCTGTAAGCGCTGCAGGAAGCTCCACGTACAAAGAATTACAATAATCCAGACGCGACGTTACAAATGCGTGATTTGCATTTTCAAAATCTGCCTGTGGAAGATAAGGTTTTACTTTAGCAAGGAGCCTCAACTGAACGAAGCTGGATTTTATGACAGAGCTAATGTGCTTGTCTAGTCACCCCAAGATTCCTCACTGTAGGGCGACAACAAGAGGACAGAGGACCAACCACACTGTCACGACCAAGCAGTGGGCGCGTGTCGAAGGGCCAACACGATCAGTGGTGTAACAGATGCTCATGAGCAAATTTCTGTCAAATTTAGGCTAATGTAATCTAAAAAAAAAAAAAAAAAAAAAAAACGCCCAGGTCTGCTTTAACCCTGGAGAACCCAAGACCCCTTTTCTTCTTTGTAAAATTATGAACAATGCATTAAATTACTGCTATAAGTTCACTGAACACTGAAATATCCACTTTTTCAATTTTAACCCTTTATTCCCTGATTTAGGATCAGGGCCAAATTTGACCCATTGGGCTTTAGGCGCATCATTTCAAAGAATCACAATAACAAACACTGTCAATGCAAACTATTTTAAATTTAGGAAAATAATCAGTCAACCACACAGATACAATGAGACATGAGACAATGCTCTTTTTTGTTTTATTTGTTGCATGTTAGAACTGAATTTCAAATGTACAAACACACTTTGGCCAATGGAAACAAGAACAAGGCCAAAATCACTACCACTCTGGCTCATTTTAGTTCAGTATTCATCCACTAGGTGTCTCTATGCAGGGCCAGAAGTGGCACTCTGGGCTTTTGAAGTTAAATTTTACATGTTTTTTTTGTTTGTTCATTTTGGGTAGCAGCAATTAACTGTGGCCAAATTTGTGGGTTCTCCAGGGTTAAGTGATTTTGTCTTCACTCTCTCTCTCTCCTCATTCCTGTCCCTCCTCTCCTTTTCTTTCCCTCACCCCATCTCCCTCTCTCCTCTTTCTCCTCACCCCCTCCTTTTCTCTCTCACCTTCTTTCTTCTCCCTTTCTCTCTTCTCTTTCTTTCTGTCTCTCTTTTTATCACCTCCCTTCCCTCTCTTCTCCTGTCCTCTCTCTCTCTCTCTCTCTCTTTTATCCTCGCTGACAGACAACTGCACAGTCTTTTTAAGTTACCCGAGCAGATATAATGTGTCTTCCTCTCACCTCACTGTGCCCCTTCCCTGTGGACTTGGGCTCACGTGGAGTTGTTCACTGCATTACCCCCTTGAGACCTATACTTCTATTTTTATTTTATATATACTTTTACCACAACAACCGCAGGAGGTTAAATTAAACGTAAGAGCAGAATAGTGCACAATATTTCCCACTTTCCTTTTTGTAAGGAGGTATTCTTTTGAAAGTGATAGTAGGAAAAAATACCACTAGGGACTGTCTCAGCTTAAAGGACCTGGCTGATTTTTTTCCCAGGTATTTGAGCAAAATGTGTCTTGCCCCAGTACAAATATATTGTAGAAGCAGCTCTTGAGGTCAAAATAAGTCGGCTGCGTACTGTCCGTATCTGATTATAATGAGTTTTATTGTTCGATAATCAGGAAGTGCGCAGTTAGCATGCTAGTTGCCGTCAGCTTTACCGCGAAGGCAAAACTCCGCTCTGGTCTCTGAAAGCTGTGAAAAGCGCGAACAATTGGTTCTGTGCACAACAGCGCCTGGCAGCTTCACCGTTAGCCCGTCCGATTGTATCTCTGTGAGGTTTTTGCTGAGTCACGCTAAAATTTGTAAATATTTAAAGATAAGGTGGTGGACAGGGAGCCGCGGGTGGATGTCACTGACAACATGTTAAAAACTACACACATAAAATGAATACTTCACTGACGGACACTTCTGTGTTTAGAAAGAAAGATGTTTGTGTCGCAGTGCTAACGCTAATGCTAATTTTGAAGCAAATACATATAAAAAACAACACCACAAACTGATATATTTTACATACAAAAATAATTGGGTAGTCTTTATTTTAATTAATATGAATTTTAGCAAGTTTATTTTATGCTTTCGGATTTTAATAAAAGTGACTTGAGTGCTTTGAGACACAGTGAGCTAGCTAGCGCGCTACTGTGCACAGAGCCTATTAGGATGCTCAGAATGCATAAGGTAAGTGACTAATATCTTTGGACCACTGCAAACCATTTAAAGTGAACTCATTATATTTTTCTTTTTTTTTTAGGACAGTCCAAATCTGGCACAGCGTCTAAAGAACACAAACGCATTCTGACTTTAACTTGATTTTAAACATGCTTTGGTCACCCTGGGTTAAGTATTTCTCATTTTCTAACTTTAAATCATGTCTGCATATGGAAAATATACTTCATAAACTAGACCTCCATTTCCAGTGTTATAGTAGTTAGGCGTTAGAGCTCCCTCTGCTGTCAGCAACGGGAATGAACAATAAACAGCCCTATGGCCATGTGAGCGCTAAGCTAATAGAGCTATGCATTTATTGAGGATAAAACTGACTTATTTGAGCTTTTAACCATTTTATAAAATTGTCCCCTCATCGAAAACATATCCAGAGTTGCATTTAGCATCATTCGCACTTGTTTGACGAATCCTGTTTAGTAAGTCCGCTTTGAATTTACCGGGATTGTTGCATCACAGTTAAAAGTCAGAGGGTCTCCTGAGCTGATTTCAAGATCATAAATCAATCGCGCGCGCTTACGTTAACATACCGAGGCACGTTGCTAACCCTGGCTGCTGCACATCTGTAGAAACAACGCGTAGAGTGTCTTTATTTTAAGTTCTAAAACGTGAGATGCCAAAGCGAAGATACTCAAGAGCACGTTTAAAGGCGCATAACAATACAAGTAATGCATTTTGTCCTTTAAATGTGCTTGGAATACTCAGACTGAAAAAGCTACGGCAGTTATGATATGCTGCTTTATTTATTAGAGCAAATGAAATCGTAAATAAGCTTATACACAAAGCCTACACTTCCCTTTGAGTCGCAGAAGTCTAAAATTAAGCATAAACACGCCTTATGTCTCCCATGTTACAACTATAACATCCGTAAATATGATACACACTCATTTTGTGGCAATAATTTTTCATCAAAACGAAAAAACTATCAGCAGAATAGGTTTAGAGCAATACGCGAAACAATGGAATCCACTTAGGCAAGCTCATCTGGGCAATATCCGCGCTCCCTCAGACACCAGAGTCATTTGGAGCAGAGATGACGAGTTTAGAGGCTGTTTGGGGCTGCTGTACCACACTGAAACGCATTTGAATTGTTTAAATAGAAAGCGGATAAACACATTTTTCTAAATTTTGAGATGTTTTTTTGTCTTTCTTAGTTAAAGGTTGCCTGGGATCCGGAACAAAAATGTGAGCCCGGTCACCGTTTAATCTCCCCGAGTTCAGATGAATGCGATTGACAGGTGGATTAGCCAATTAGGGAAAACAAATATGGCTTCTTAAGGGGCGAAAAGAAAAAAAAAATCACGTAGGATTGAAAAAAACACTGCGGATTTCTGCAGAATCGATCAACCGAGCGCTAAACTCTGAGGTTAATCTGAATTTGTGAGAGGAATGTGATTTTTATTCAAAATGATGAGTGACCAATGAGCTCATTTGTTTCACATGCATCACTGAAATAAACTAATTTTATTGGACGATCATGTTTAGTTCTGGCCTCACACACAGTTGAGGGAGTGGTGACCAGATTAATACCCTTCTATATAAAAAATGCAGATCTTAAGGCCTTGGATCTTAAGGCAAAGAAATATGGTAATAGAACGATGGTAGTGGTAAACACATTTTTTAGGTTTAGAAATTGGGTGCCTAAATGTTTCTGAAACGAATCTCCAAAATAACTTGACAAATCTGGGAGGTCAAAAGATAATTTTTTTTTTTCAAAAGGTGAATTAAGATTACAAGTTACAAGTAAATGGTCAGCCACCTACTTGTGTCCATAGTATCGAGCATGTTTATTTCTCAAAGACATGAAAAACTTACATTTGTTAGTGGGGTTGTTGCATAATACTCATGTAACTACCATAAAAGGACTGCTCTCAGATTCAGCACCATGGACAGCTCTTTCTGTTACAGACATGCAGCTCACCAGTAGAATAATAGAGTTATCAAAAATAAAGTTACGAAAATTTAAATACCAGTAACGTAAAGAAGAGTCTTTATCAACCGAGCCCCACGTGAAACTAAATATTCACATCTTTATACAGTTTTAAAGCGGTGAGTTAACACAGTGACTTTATTCATGATAGTGAAGTAACTGCAGAAAACAAACAAACAAATAAAACATTGATTGATTGATTCCACATTATACATTCAAAATGAAAGAATGGACAAAGTACGTACGAAATTATAAATGATAAAACTTCTAGTGTAGTAGAAATGCCAGTGGTCTACCTCCCTCCGCAGACGTGTACTATTCTAATGAGCTCTTTGACTCCTCCAAAGGCCAGATCTGCTCAGACCGCTCCAATTTAGACAGGCTTTTGTGGTCATTAGGGATAATTTGACCTGGACTTTCAAACGGCGTCTTGGCATTATTGTCATTTTCAGATGTAGGGATGTCCAGCTATTTGGTTTATTAATGGAATGGTAGCGATGGAAATGAAAAGTACTATAGGTTAATTTGATTTCAGAGTGTGTATCTGGTAAACAACTGCGAAGAAAGGCATTATTACTTTGAGAGACATGAAACAATAACATATAAAACATGAGATTGAGCAAATGTTTAAAGGGCCCCTGTTACACTGTTTTCTAATGTATGTTGTAATATCGTTTCCTCATCACAAACATAACTGGAGTTGTGTTTTGTTTCATTCACACATGTTTAAGACACAAACCCTGCATATTTAGTCTGAGTTCTTCTCTCAAACTGAAAACACTCTGTTCCGTCTTGTGACGTCATGTGGTAATACAGGAAGTGCTCCACTGTGTTTTAAACCTTCACTAGGATCATTTGAAAATTGCCAATTTCTACCAAACTAAAGGTAAAAGGTAGCAGTTAACTTGAAAACACCCGCGTCATGACATCACAAGGTGGAACAGAGCATTTTGAGCTTTGGAGATGTAGACAGACTAATAATAAAGGGTTACGCAAATATGTGTGAATGAAACAAAACACAATTCCAGGTATGTTTTTGAGGAAGTAACAACATTAAATGACACGAGTTAAGTACTAATATGCCTTAAAACATGCAATTAAAGGAGCAATACGTAACTTTTTCTGGTGGATACTCTTGCCTGTCTCCAGATGGACATTATTTCTTTGTCTGGAATGTTCCACAGTATGGCTTTAAAGTTATATGTTTGCATGGAAGTGGGCAGGTAAGCGCCAGGCCAAGTAACGGGTCAGATCCGCGGAGAGGCGAGTAAACTTGCAGTAAGAATCTACGTTTTTCGTTGTATATATGTGCAATATAACGATATGTATGAGGTGAGGTAGGTAATATTAATGGCATACTGTGGAACATTGTAGGCAAATCAATAACATGCCCATAGAGAAGTAGGTTGTGAAAAAGTTACGCAGTGCTCCTTTAATGGATTACCGCCTAATGACATCACAAAATGGAACAAAGCTTTTGGAGCTCTGACGCTGAATGTACAGGATTACTCAAAATAGACAATAAATACATAAACAAAACAATAACGGAGGATCTTAAAGGTGCACTATGTAGCGTTTCTGCTTGTTTCCATGGAAAGGTTAATGTTTTGCCTGGAATGTTCCACAGTACGGCATTAAACTTACACACAGACCTGGGCCTATAGATGATACTTGCGTGGTTCTCGGCCGGTGTCGGTGAACCTTGGCCGGTTGATAAATGGTTCCCCTGCTGTTGTTAATTGGCATAATCTATTCTCCATTAGCGCTGGGGCCTCTACAGACAGAACCAATGTGCTCTGCCACCCCTCATTTCACTTAAGGTGCTCCTGCCCTTGAACTGCAGGTGATGGTGGACCGGACCAAGTGGGGGTCAAAGCGGAGGGGGTGTGGTCATTCACTAAAGGCTCTGTACTTGATTTTTACTGTCTTAAATAAAACGTTAAAAAAAACAGAACTAGGTAATTTTATTCACTTACCTTATACATTCTGAGCTCTCTAACAATTCAAAGCGATGAGTTTATAAGCAGTTTTCACACATTTGAGAGACAACGACTAGCATGCTTACGCGCACTTGCTGACAATTTTTTAGACAGCAAAACGCTTTATAATTAGACTCAGACAGCACACAGCGATCTTATTTTGACCTCAGGATCTGCTTATACAATATATCTGTACTGGGGCAAGACAAATTTTGCTCGAATATATGGAAAAAATAAAAAAAGGATTTAAAGTAAGTTTGTATGTATATAGTAAACAACTAACGTGCATCTAAATGTGATGGTTATTCTCTACAACGTCACTGTAAATATTTAAATCGACAACAACAATCACAGATCAACAACAATAAGTGTGTAGATAAAAAAAACAAAACAAAACATCAGTTAATTACATCATGTTAATTGTGTCTAATTGTGTTTATTTATTTTACTTCACCATAGAGTCAAGGTGAATCTAGGAATCTGAAAGAACATAAGACGTTGAGAAGAAATACCAGCGAATTACCAAGAGGTGAGGCAATAACTCAGTAAAGTGCAACAGTGGCTTAGTGGTTAGACCCTTCAACCACCAACCAGCAGTAAGCGGTTCCATTCTAACCTGTGCTGTGTCCTTGGGGAAAAACATTCGCCCACCTTGCCTAGGTTGATATAATTGCAATTCAGGTAACTCGTATGTATCATCAACACATTTTAAATAAGTAAATAAATTCAAATCAGATAAATTATGTCTCTCCGCTGGCCTGGAAACGCCTTGGGGTCCCACCGGAGGAGCTGGAGGAAGTGTCTGGGGTGAGGGAAGTCTGGGAGCTTGGACTGTGGCCTCCGAGACCTGGCCCCGGATGAGCGGAAGAAAATGGATGGATCAAATCAATTAAAATCAAATCAGATCTAAATGTGATAAAAAAACAAGCTGTACCATGTGCACCAGGTCACTTTTTTTCAGTGAGAGGTCCTCCGTCTGTCGTCACCATGGAGATGTTACATTTGTGCCTGGAATGTTTCACAGTATGGCATTAAAGCTATCCCGCATTAGTATTTTATCGCGTTAGGCAGTAGGTTTAATGCCACACTGCGGAACATTCTCGGAAATACGAAAACATCCCCGGAAAAGTTACATGAATCAAACTTTCTTCAACTTTCACAAAGGTCAGAACTCCTCGTTAGTCACATTTCCGTATCGTATAGCCTCAATGACACAACACAACGTTAGCGCTAGCATACACGCGCAAGCCAACAACAACAACAACAACCTCCGAAATACGCTCCGGTCTGGATATATTTAGCCCTACGTGGCGGATCTACGGCCACACCGAGCCGAGGGGAAGGCATTGATTTTCCCTGACATTTCCATGTGAAAAAAGTTCTGAACTTGTCACACAGACTTGGAGGAAGATGGTGAGGGAAAAAAATAAATAAAAAAGCATATCTTATACACGGAACGACTCCTCTCTCGGTTTCTTAGCAACAGGCTTTCGGAGGCGGGCGGGCGAGCGAGTGATGGAGAGATAGCGCGCAGACAGATATGGCAGTGCACGGCTTACAAAGTGTTCGCACAGACCTTGGTCGCGTATTGATTTCGGATGATATTCTGCGGGATGTGTTCAACTTCCACTTTGATATGGATTTGTGAGGCAAGTCATCGTGCTTTTTGGATTCCGGCTCCATCAAGGCACAATAAGCAGTTGCCGTGGGGTCTTTGCTAAGCATTTGTGAACCTGTAGATGGCGACAACAGAAGCAGAGGTAAATAAACAAAGAATTCTAGTTTGGACAAAGGTGTGATTAAGATTTGCAAGTCGAGCCCAAGTCAAGGCCTTAGCTTTCCCAGGTAGAATTGTCCGAGTCCGAGTCTTCATAGCTTAAGTTTGACCCCAAGTCGAGGCAGCCCATTTAAAGGGACAGTATCCAACATTGTAATTTTAAAGGTGCACTATGTAAATCTTTGGAGTAGGGGCCACCATCTGCTCGTCTGTGTATAGAATGATCCTCACCTGAGTCTCCCATTTGGGTTGCCACTTTCAATGCTGAAATCCAGTAGGTTTAAATCTAAAAAGGACTCTCTCTGATCTGAATCATCACCGCCTAAACCCCAGCACCGGCTGCCAATCATGAATCAGTGCTGGAGGCAGCCTCTGCAGCTCAGTGAGTGAATTCTGGAGGTTCTGAGCTTTCACATGAGGCATGGCCTGTCCATTATACTGAGAGTGAGAAAAACTTGTATGTGTCCTCTATCTGCAGGTTAAGGCACAACTGAACTTGGGTTGGTGATTGAAGCCTTTTTTTAACTCCCACTCCCCACTACTATGTCCCTTGATTTAAACTAACCTTTAACCCTCCTTAAAAAAACATCTTCAACAAGGTCAGCAGTGCCAAGGACTTGAGAGCTGTAACTAGAAAAGTCTGAGTCCTTGGTCCAAGAATCCAAATTTGATCTGAAAACCTCTTGCCTGAAGTCAAATCACTAATAACCGCTCTCCGAGACTCAGGTAAGAGTCGAGTCCCAAGTCTTTGCTATTTTCAATGCTTTTTCACATAAAAACATACTGTAACCATGATTTGACCTTCAGCCGTGGTTGGCATTGAAACGGAATCCCACCCTGCGCGGTGCTCAGAGATTGCAGGTAACACATGTTAGCAGAAATCAAACTCTTTGTACAACATTGATCGGCCCAAAGAGCTGCCAGTTCGTACCTCTTCAGTCGAAAAAGAACACGAACACACAACTCAGAAGCAAGAAACATTTAAGAAACAGGAAACAATGTGATTGGTACAGAAAATCTTTTGAAATTACTCATTTAAAGTGGAACTAAACACTAAATCAACTTGCTGCTAAACTGAGTACATGACGTTTTAATAGTTTGACTAGTGTTCTAAGTCATTTTTAGTGCAAATTAGGTAAACTTGAAGCCTCGTGGTTCCCCAGTGGCCTCTGCAATTTCAAGCGCTATGTGATGTAACTCATGACTGTCCTGATTACAGCCTGGCGTTTCTGATTACAAACATCTGGCTGCGGGAGCGGAGTTTGAAGTGCGGACACTTCTTAGACCGATCACACTGTTCCTCATACCCCCAGACCGCCTCTCCTTTTCTCTCACTCTCTTCTTTAGTCCTCCAGGTGCTGCTCAGTTTACCAGCTCTATTTGAGACTTTTTTGAGCTTTCAACCATTGTTTCCTCATTAAAAACATACCCAGAGTTGTATTTTGCTTCATTTCTGTTTCATTAATCCTGTTTACAAGTTTTGCTCTGAGCTAACCTGGCTAAGTTCCTATGTGTAGCACTTTGAGCTGAGTTTTACACATTTATCAATCTGGAACGGCTCTCGCTCAAAGTGATCGGGAAAAGGTGGGAACGTCATGATGAATATTTGAATCTGACTGGTCGACGCGGCACTTTGGTTAAAGAGAATGGTACAGGCAGCTTTCCAAATTTACAAATGCACAAAGCGCTTCCCCCACACTGCCAAATATTATACTGAAAAAAACATGAAAACCAGAACTAGTTCATTTTAAACAGTTTGCAGTGGACCAAAGTTATTCCTCACTTAACTTATGCATTCTGAGCATACAAATTATTCATTGCGAAGTACGTTTCACAACTTTCAGAGACCAGTGTGGAGTTTTGCCATGGGACTCCCTAAATGTTCGGCATTTCGTTACGAGGTTGGACTAACGTTCCATGTCCCAAAGCCCTAAAATTAACCAAATTAACTGTTCCTAGACCTAACCCTAATCCTAATTTTAAGATGATAGTGAAATAATATATAAAATTGAAAAAAACGAACGCTAAGCTCCGCCTTTGTAACGAAATGCCAAACATTTAGGGAGGCACGTTTTTGCTCGGTAACGGTAACAACAACTTGCATGTCATGGGGTTGTCAAAAGTATCGAAAATCAGACACTAAAACTAGCGTCAAAACATTAGCATAGATACTCATTTGAGATGGTATTGACTAGCATGCTAACTGAGCATGCGCTGCTTTTCAAAAGATAAAACGCTTTATAATTAGAAGCAGACAATACACGGTGAACTTATTCTGACCTCAAGAGCTGCTTATGCAATAGATCTGCACTGGGGCAAGACGAATTTGACTCAAACGGGTTCAAGGGTCATCTTTGACAACTCTACAACATATCCTATTGTTCACCATTAATCCGCATGACACCAGATCACAGCTGTTTCTTAAAACATCCTCTCTTGTCCACAACTAAAAACCGTCATCTGTGCAAACATCTACTTTGACATTCTACTTTTTTTTTCTCTATAGATAAAAGCTGATCTCAATCTCTTATTTTTCCTCCTCTGCTCCCAGCGAAAGAAGTCTATTTGGGACACTGGAGATGGCAGCTGAAGATAGCGCGGGAGACGTGAGGACAGGAACGCGCGTGTTTTGTGATGATCTAACTTAACAATCGGAGTTGGATCAAAGCAGAGAGAGAGTTAGGTTGTGAATAAGGGATGATTTTTTTTTCGTTTTTTTCTGTCATACGTTCGCCTCCGCTCCTCTGTTCCCTCTCTCGTGCTGAGGTGTCTCGTATCTTGCATCGGGTAATTGGTTGGCGAGGACGTGTGGCTGCTCGGGTCATTTGAAACGCTGTGTAAAAAGGATGTAAAATATAGGTTGAAATGACATGACTGTATGATTGTATGATGTTTTGATTCATTTAGGCTGAGTTTGATTTAAAGGAGCACTATGGAACTTTTCTAGTAGAGTATCTGGGAAAGAGCTTGCGCTTTTACCGTTGACTGAACTGAACCCGGGTCGCCACCGCTTTAACCTGCGGATAGAAGACGCATGGAAGTTTTTCTCAGTCACAATATATGCCTCATGTGAAAGGTCAGAACCTCCAGAATTCACTCACTGAGCTGCACAGGCTGCACTAGCACTGATTCATGATCGGCTGCGGGTGCTGTCGTTTAGGTGGCGACGATTCAGATCAGAGAGAGTCATTTTAGGTTTAAACCAACTGGATTTCAGCGTCAAAACTGGCAACCCAATTGTGAGACTCGCGTGAGGCTCATTCTGCTTCCTGATTGGACAATCGCCTTGAAAACCAAAACATCAAGTTATAACATGAACAAACGGCCAACGTTTTTGTAGTTATCTGACCTCCAACATCCTCCCCTCTCTCTCTTTCTCCCCTCTCTCTCTTGCTCCCCCTTCTTCCCCGTTTCTCACTCTCTCTACCTCCCAGTCTCTCGCACTTATCTCTCCACCCACCTCCTCTCTGTGTTTCTCTCTCTCATCTCGCCATTCATGCCCCTCTCTCACCTCTATCTACCTATATATCTATCTGCCTGTCTGTCTATCAATCTATCCATCAGTTCATTTAAGTGTTGATTTCGGGTGGTTGGCAAGATACAACAAATGCAGAAGACCAAATCTATCAAAACTAATGCATTTTGTGTGCTGGGCAGCAGAAGTTGGTTTTAAAGTGAATTGAATCAAATTGAAGTGCCCTTTTCCTTTCAAGGTAATACGTTAAAGACACTGACAGGTTATACTTTATCGAAAGAAAAAAACAAAAAACAATAATTTCAAATAGACCTTTTAACAGTCAGATCTATATAAATGTATAATATGTTATTGCCATGGTAACTCAAAGCATTCCTCGTTGTAGGCCTGAAGATAAATCACAATACTGCAACTACGAGCACTTAGGGTTGTCAAAAGAATCGAAAATCAGATAGTAATCGATGCTAAAACTAGCATCGAAACTAGAGCAGGTTTCGACACTAAAAAAGTCGCATTCACAGGACGGAAATGAACATTTCCTGAAGAGCTTTACAATGATCTTGAGATGAATCAGAACAAGTTTAAGATGGACCACTATGTTGGACCACTATGGAACCTACTGGACGACTGAGGGATTAATCAGATATAAAGCCACATGGTAATATAAAAGAAAGTACTGTGATTTAATGTTTTTTAATTATCAAAATGGTATCGGAATCGGTATCGAGTATCGAGTCTATTCCTTAGTATTGAAATGGAGTTTGAAATTTTGGTATCGTGACAACACTGATACCACTGCTCCTGTTACATTACAACGAATTATCCCACACGATATTTACAATAATTACATTTATTTATTATTTTAACGATTACGTACCGCTTCGAAGTGTTTCCTAAAAGCCTTAAATATACAAATAGACTACAGGATTAGTTTTACCTAGGGTCTGCTGGTAAATTGTAACAATTACCAGCGTCATCTGCGTTTCTAGTCCCATGCGAATCGTCCATGTCTGTAAAAGTGTTTGTAAAAACTCCCCCAAATCGGTCAAAAATAAGCAATTGCTAAAAAAAATATTTGAGAAAACAGAACGCTAAGCTCTGCCCTCGTAACGAAATGCCAAACATTTAGGGAGTTTTTTGTTTTTTGCTCGTTTTTGCTCAGTAATGATAACAACAACTCAAAGCTCCTCAGGTGATTCTATTCCCGTGCGAACGCTCATGTCTGAAAATCGCCTGCTTTTCATCTGTCTATCAAAGCCAACAGTGATTCTAAATGTCTCCACTGCCCATTTTAGGTCCAGATACAAACTAAATGAATAATATTAATTCGCCACAAACCACACTGTAATCAAGTTATTGTTTTTTTCTACAATTAAAAAGCAGAAAACATAAAACAAACTGCAGTAAAGACGTGACCCGGAAGTACAAACCTGCTGCCGTGACAACCGAGGACAAGCAGCATGGAGCCTCTACGGAAAAGTTTGGGTGCTTTTGGTGCAGAGTTTGTAAAGTTTGCACGGAGGGGCCGTATAGCGAGAACGATCGCATCAACATGGTAAGACACAACGGCATTTGACGCTACAGAGAAGGCGCATTCTGCTAAAATCAAACTTCAAATTAAAGTTGGCAACATAATGAATGTTCGGGAAAAATAATACCACTTTGAATAATAATCCGTTTCTGAAACCTGGTGAGTTATGTGATACAAAAAGCTGTATTCTTTGACCGACAGCCTTCTGGCGTCCCAAGCAAGTGGCTCCTCAGTGTCTCCCAGAGTCTCTCTCTTCCTCCCCCCTCAGAATCTCTGCTCTGAGGACTTATACCAGAATGACAAACATCATACTTTACAAAAGCAGGGTCACATCTGTTCACAGTCATGTGTTAAGACAAAGGTAAAACAACAAAGGGCTTCCTGGAGGTTGGGACAGAGGCTTCACACATGCTGATGTCACGTCTGGGTCTCTGACAGACTGACAACTGCATTTACATTAGGACATATGATACGTACATATATTTCCATCGCAATAAATGAAAAGATACTTGTCTCGTTTCTGTGTTTATCAGTCGACCATTTCCAGAATAAACTCTAACAGTGTGAGACAGAACAGGTACTGACATTGCTTATCCCGTACGAATTCACACACAGAAACACAGATGTCGTGGGGTTATTTCAATTTTTCAGACGTCCCTAGGTAAAACTAATCCCGTGTGAATACACAAATCATAAACGGTGCATATGCATAGACTGTATAAAGAGGTGGACCAAGGGAGTGTGTCGTCACCCGTAGCGTTCGGCTCCGGTCAAATTAACCTCATCGACGCTAGCAGTTATAACGGCCAATCTGGAGCCGAGTTCCACATTTGGAATTCCAACCACGAGTATCATAGCAACCAAAGAGCCAATCCGGAGCGAGGCTGTTGGAAGTAGCGACGCTGTCAGTCAAACCTGTTGCTAACGCTAGTGGGAGCGACCTCGGGGAAAGAAGGCGCCTGATTTGTCTGTTATTAATGTTCTTATCTTGAATCAGAGGCAAGATAGCGAAATAAAAACACCAGGATCATGCAGAGCTGACTATTTTTCAACGTAAAGTGATTTGGAGCCAGAGTCGATGGAGCCGGAAGCGCGCCCACGATCACTTCCTGTTTGGAACGTGGCAGATAGCTGGTTAGCTACGTCCATTTATATATACAGTCTATGCGCGTATAACTGACTTCTAGCGACCTTACACGCATCGGTTTAGTACTACAGTTCTACGGACACATCCGACACACACTTTATTCCATATAGCGTAACCTCCAGTCTCTCTCTGACGGCCGCGGTCGCTCCGGCGTCCAGACAGTGGCCCTGATGCAAATGCTTCTGGATTTGAAGGAGAGCCATTAGCCGTCTCCATGGAAACGCAGCAGGACCCGGTCGCCGTGGCGGTTTTGTTTTGCCGTTGTTGTTTTCCCGGCGGTTTGTTTACCAGCGAGCTTAAAACAGCAAGCGGAGGTGGAGGGTGCGAGGACGGGCAGATGAGCACGGCTGCTGTTCACTGCGCCGAGGAAGCAGGCTCAGTGGTATTTGGATGGAATTGATATTTACATTTGAATGCAACTGTACGAAATTATTTAAAATTATTCAAGCATTTAAGGTTAAGCCCCAAGATACTCTCCGGACAGTGGCGGACGAAGTACTCCATTTTGCTACGTAAGTAAAAGTACAGATACTAAAGCAAAAAAACATGATTTTTTTTTTTTTTTTTGCTGCCGGATCAACAAAAGCGGAAATGAAAATGCTAGATTTGTCTTTGCCCCTTTAGAATGGCCTTTTTAAAATTCTGTTGTTAAATCCGTTCAAATTTTAAATGAACCTCAACCCACTTTGACACTGTGATGGTCAGAAATCCTTTTTACTGTCTTTGTAGGCAGATGTGTCCCCTGCATTTGACCCGTCCTGCAGTACCACTGGGTCAGTCTATAGGTTTTCCAGAGCTGCAGGTCCGTCGTCATGACTACCCAGCTACCCAACTGTTAACACATAAGTAAAATAATAAATACGTCCTCACTGAAACTGATACGGGTACATTTTTGAGTTGTCATCTCTATGAGGTTTTTCAGGTAAAATAAAATACAATTACAAAAATATAAATCAGTACGTGCATTAATCTAAACTAAACTTAAAAAGCGGGTAATATTAGTAATTATTAGTATTATTGTTGTTATTGTTGTTACTGTCACTATTGTTATTATTATTGTTATTATTTATGTATTTCACTTTATGTATTCTTTATATATATATGTGTGAGTAAGGATGTTTACGTGTGTATATGCTGTGCTTACCCGTTACCCATCTATGTGGGAGGAGGGGGGGCTGTAAATTGTTAAATGCAATAAAAAATATTAATTAAAAAAAAAAAAAAAAAGCGGGAA
>KN469657.1:36253-70730 GCA_000787095.1 Periophthalmodon schlosseri
CTAAACGCCCCCGGTCCCACGTCGGCTCCGGCTCCGGCTCCCTCTGTTCTCTCTCGGTCTCACACGCGCACACACTTAAAGGGGAGGCCAGATGGGCACAGCTGGGACCCGCCCACACTTTTTATTTATTTATCTTGTTGTAGTTTTTTTTTTTTCTTTGTGCATGCACCAGGTGTTGAGGGTTTGTAGGTCACGTGTTTGTTCACATCGAAGGGCTTTTAGTAGATTGAAATGCCATCCGCGGATTACAATACAAGTCGCTGGCTTTTTTTTTTTTTGTGAATATTTGAAGGGTACTCAGTTTAAAGAGCGGGTATTTTACTTCTATGGGGTATTAACTGCTAACACATAACATATTTAGATCACCGTGTTACCTTTAATTGTTTCGAAAATGCTATATTCGCCGGAAACTATATATTAAAATGTTTAAATGGTAAAAAAACGCAGACACTGGGGGTGAGGTGGGTTAAATGTCTTGCCCAAGGACATAACAACAGTATTCATCTGTGGGAGCTGGAATCGCACCGCCAACCTGTGGTTCAGTGGACAAACGCTCCAACTGAACTACTTTCGCCCGTTTAATTAGAGCTTCAAAAATGTGACTAAAACTGAGTCCCGCCCACCTCTGCTCTCGGCGCTAAGTCACTCCCCCTTCAGAGCATTATCACAGCGCAATCAGCAGGTTTGTGAAGCTGCTGTGTACAGTTTCGCATCCTGCTTTTGTATATTTCTAGAGAATTGTCGGGTGTCGGACAGGATCGTACCGCTAACCGTAAGAAGGGTTTGGACAGTGCCCGGGAGAGATCGCTACATTACTCAAACATGCACGGATGACATCTAAAACCTCGTCAGGCGTGTTTTCGCATAATACTCGCTGGAATTTACACACCAATGCATAGCTAGTTTGGTTATAGCATTCGCGAAAGATTCATGAGTGACATTTTCCCTCAATTCAAGCTTAAAATACATTTCAAAAACCATCATTTATTCAAACAAATTTCAAAAGACGCTCTTTGAAGTTGCTTTCATATACCACGGCACAATTTCCCCCCGCGTCTGTGAAAAGGATTTGGGGTTTGGAGAGGAGATTACAGCTGGGGTAGTCCTAAAAGAACTCAATCTGATAATTATTATTTTCACTGGTTGATAATTTAGCGCTAAAATAGATAGAATTATGTCAGAGTGGTGGGATTGAGCAGAGATTCCCATGAGAACACGGTGTACGGGGGAGACGGAACTACAGCAGTCATATGAGCACATTCAGAGGAGTTCAAAGTTCAAAATAATAATTAAAATTGTGAAAAAAGCTCATCACATACATACTGTACTTTCCGGACTATAGGTGGCACTTTTGCGACTTATACTCAGATGCGATTTATATGTGAAATATGTGTTTTTTTCTTCATTATTATCCAATTTTTGGCTGGTGCGACTTATACTCCGTATTTTCCGGAGTATAAGTCGCACCGGACTAAAGCCAGTTTTGCGTGCTAACTCAGACATGTTTGTACTGTACTGTACCTTGTTTATTACTGTTAGAATTGATTTCCAGACTAGGGAAGAAACCATTTATTTGTCCAAAAAGTTCCACGGTGTGATATTAAACTTAAACTTTTCTGTCTCCATGGACAACCCGGCCATGTTACAGGTCTTTTCTTTCTTTCTTTCTTCTTTATTTGTCAGAGACCATGTACAAATTCATTGATCTTACAAAAGAAAAGATGATTTGTACCAGATTTAGCTACTGCTACGTTCCATCTGCCGTCCCTGGGCAGATCCCTGGGCATTTCATTACAATTGCATTATAAGACTATCAGTTCATCATTAAAATTAGCAGTTAAATACAATAAAATGTCCCCATGTCCAATACATGATGTTTCCTACAGTCCATACAATATAAAAATTGAAGTTGTGCAGGTTTTTACAGTGAATCAGTGAGTCAGATCTATGAAGAGGCCAGTGCTGAAAGAGGTACTCAACTTTGTTACTAAAAAGTACAGATACCAGAGCAAAGAAATACTCAAGTAAAAGTTAAAGTATCACATGAAAAAAATCTACTTAAGTAAAGTATTAAAGTACACATTTAAAAATGTACTTACAGAGTAAAGAGTAAAAGTATTTCACACAGATTTTGAGGTGTAATAAAGCTTCAGATGTAGTGATTTTGATAAAGATTCGTGCTGAATTTTGTTCAACAGAAACAACTGAATCGATCGGGGTTTTTTTTTTTTTTTTGCTGTTTTTACTTTTTGTTTGCTCAAACTACAAACGTGTTAAAAATAAAACAACTGATCGATCGGGGTTTTTTTTTTTTTTGCTGTTTTTACTTTTTGTTTGCTCAAACTACAAACGTGTTAAAAATAAACCCCTCAGCCTTTTCGGCAGGTCTCAAACTATGATGAAAAATACTTTTACTTTTCAGTCCTGTTCAAAAATGTACAGATACTGCTGTCAAATGTAGTACAAGTAAAAAGTATCCTAATTTTACTTTGTTACGTTCGACCAGTGGAAGAGGCAACCCCACATAAAAATGCATTTTTTCAAGGCTTTTGAGCAATAAAAACACCTGCAGTTGAATAAATGCAAGAGAGACAGATTGGAGATGAGCAGCACCAGAAAAGTGAACCCTTATCAAACACAGGATAAATCAAATACATTCTGGTGAGTTTGTTTTATTTGAGACGTGAAGCTGCCTTCAATTCAAGTTTGCAACACTGGCTACGCATTCGCACCAAAAATGTGAACATTATCTGATTTCTCCAAGAGAGTCTGGCTGCGGACCTCCTCCCGGTGGACCCTACCCCGCAGACCTCCACCAGGATGCGCCTCCACCGCGTGTCCCTCACCGTTTTTCAAGAGTTTACTTTGTTTAATTACACTTTCTATCAGTTGTTGCCTTAGTCCATTGTCTATTAAAGGTCATTAAAGGTGATGAGGCTCATTTCAAAGAGTTTAGAGCAAAAACGTTTCAAAGTCGTTTAATCACCAACGGATGTCAATCAATAGATATTAAACTGTCAACATAGGCCTACATGGGCATAAATAGATGGATACTAGATATAGTTTGTCATGTGTCTGGTTAAGATTAGGCACAAATCTGTAATGGCAAAAGTTAGGAACAGGGTTTGGGCTTGTCTTTAGTGTAAAACAGCGGGCCGGAAACAGTTGACTTTGGCGGCGTGTTGACATGGACACTGTTTACTTGTGGATGGAGGGTCCTCCTGGTAGAGGTCTGCGGGCTGGGTTCTCTGGGTGGAGGTCTGCAGCCAGATCTCTCTCGATTTCTGGAGTTTCAGATGTGTTATGGAAACAGTTCAATCTGATCTGAGTAATCTGATTTCTTTCTCATTGTCAGTTCTCATTTCTCACAAGTTTTGAAAGTAAAATTACGCAAAAATGTGGCAAAGACAAAAATGAGAAAAAGAGAAAGTAAAATTTGTTGTACTTTGTCTTTTAAATACCACCATATTGACCAACTGACACATCGTCATGTCACCATCTAAATATTCGGTTGTGTGATTATTCTAGTTATCTGATTTTACCATAGACTGTTTAAAGAAGTGGACTAAGGGAGTGCGCAGTCACCCATAGCGTTCGGCTCCAGTCAAATGAAGCTCATCAAATCTGGCAGTTATGGGGCGAATTTGGAGCCGAGTTCCATATTTGGAATTCTGACCGCGAGTATCATAGCAACCAAAGAGCCAATCCGGAGCGAGGCTGTTGAAGGTAACGCCCTTTTCCGCCCACACCAATGGTTTAGCAGGGAGCGGACGCTTAGCAACTCTGTCAATCAAACCTGTTGCTAACGCTAGCGGGAGCGACCTCGGGGAAAGAAGGCAGCTGATTTGTCTGTTATTACCTGTTGCTAACGCTAGGCGGGTCGACTTCAGGGAAAGAAGGCGCCTGATTTGTCTGTTATTAATGTTCATATCTTGATTTATGGACACAGTAGCGAAATAAAAATACCAGGATCGTGTAGAGCGGGTTTATAAGAACATTTAAGACCAAAATGTCGATGGAGCCGGAAGTGCGCCCGTGTTCCCTGATTTTTACTGACCTCGTAGCACCTACAAATGTGCTTTATATTTACTTACTAAAACAAAAAAATCTGGATTTTAAACATTAGACCAGATAGGACAAGATGCGTAGCCATTTCCCTTCCTGCTTTTCCCTTGTGCCAAACTTTTCCCTCTAAACACACGTCCACCTATCCTGCAGTACACAACTCCACGCAGCCCGGACGGTGAAACTGGATACGGCTCTGATTTATGGCAGGCACAAAATGGCCGCCGCAAGATGGATGCAGCGCGCGCACTCTTTTCATACATCAAAGGCATACCACACGCAACCGCGGCAACGCCATTTGTCTCTGGCACCGCGACGCACGTACAGAGTTTTAATTCATCACCGCTGACTGACCCATATAAAAGCACGGAGGGAAAAAAAACACGGTGAAAACTGCTGCTGCGCATTCAAAGGAAAGTTGTATGAGTACATAATGCAAGTGCACAAGTAAAAGTATGATGACTAAGTTACAAGTTAAGGTACAAAAAGCAAAATTGTAAGTTTTCCGGTGGGGGGTCTGCCACATGCTCGTCTCCATGGAGATGTTATTTGCCTGGAATCTTGCATAGTATAGCATTAAACAAATCTAGTGTACTTTAAGTAGAAAATTGTACTTAAAGTGCACTATGAAACTTTTTTGATAGGGGGGTCTGACATCTGCTTGTCTTCAAAGAGATGTTATTGCTTTGCCTGGGATGTTACACAGGACGGCACTAAACTCATCTATCCTGCTTTTTATTAAGGCTCCGAAAACACGCATTTATACTGTGAGCGAGGACGCCGCTTCATAGCTCTGACATGTAACCTTGTGGTTTTACCTGCTCGTTTCCACGAATATAGATTTGTGCCATGCTGTGGAGCATTCCAGACAAAGCAATAAGATCTCCATGGAGACAGGCAGGTGGCGTACCCATCCCCAAGTACAAGTATAAAGCACACATCGAAACACCTCTTAAATTACTCTTAATTCCACTTCACAGTTAAATTATCTTGTAGTAAACCATAATCCACATATTTAGAAAAAAGCAGAGACAGAGGTGAGAGCCATGTGTTACGACCCTAGGCCTTAAGTTCTTTTCTTTGTTCATATGTGTCTATTACAGTATGTTTTGTGTGTTGCTGAATCAGTCCCTTTTCCCCCATGAAATCCTGTGTGTGTGAGCCCTTGCGGATGATTGGAGGACGGTTTCCCAGCCTGGCCAATCCTGGGGCCCACCTGTGGCCACCTCCCCCCATTTAAGCAGATTCAGGACACCTGTTCGGTGCTGCTGGCCTGTGTGTGGTCAGTCTGCCGTATTTGTATGTGTCTCTTTTGTCATGTCACTTCATGTAGAAGTGACTTTGTGTGTTGAGACACTCGACTGTCAGCACTGACTCTGTCTAGATTTTGTTATGTTATTGTAGTAATTAATTTCTTATTTAAACTTTACCTTTGTTACTCTTTTGTTTAAAACCTTGCAAGTACCTTCTGTTTAAATATGTTTTTTTTTGTTTAGTTTACCCTTTTACAACCATGTTCATTAAATTACTTCTTACTTTACCATTTTTCCATCTTGGTTTTTGTTACTTTCCTGTGCCCACACGAACTGGGTTGTAACACCATGCAGTGGGACAATTGGGACTTGTACTTTACTCAGTGACTCTAGTGGTTGATCCAATGAAGAGTAAAACTACATGACAAAAACAAAGTAAATTTGTTACTTTCCTCCTCTGAATATAATTATAATTATATAATATAATAATAATTATGCTGGATCATACAATGTCAACTTGTCACGGTACTAAAATTTTAAACCCAGTTTCAATACTAAAGAATAGACTCGATTCTGATTCCGATACCAGAATGATAATTAAAAATATTCTTTCTTTAAACAACAGACAACTTATACCTGCGTAATCCTTCAGTCGTCCAGGTAGCGTTAGCATCGATACCTGCGCAAATGAGTATCTACTTTCAATATTTGTTTTCGTATCAATTAGCATCTGATTTTCAATTTTGATTTTGGTTTGCCAACCCTACGATGAAATACAAGTACATGGCTCATTTTGTACACAATTACAATACATTACATTAAGGTGCGTGTTTAAAAATCTACTAAAGAAGTACATCTACGTAAGTACGAGTAATCCGTTACACCCCCCTCTGGATATAATTATGCAGAATCATACAATGCCAACATACATAATAAACACGGGGTCAGTGTTTTTATATAGTCCTTTGAAAAGAGCAGAATTTGCATAGCCATCACAGCGCGTGGAATCATTAGCTACACAACAGAACCGCCGTAGAGCGCTCATCGTAAATATAACGCACATAATTTAATAGCACCTGTCGTATTACGGAACATGCACTTCAGATTTTATGTTTGGACACATAAAAATGGGAGATAAATAAGCAGAGTATCATAAAGAACGCATTCACTGTGCCGGGAGTGTGGCATCGGCAAAGGGGATGTGATGATAATATAATGGGACTATGGTAAAATTGGCCTTCTTCTGGTTATGTAACAGTTTACATGTTTTGCATTGACATTTTACAGTCGCGTACTCTATTTGTCGCGGTGAAATCAAGCAGAGATATGTTTATTTATTCAAAACAAAAATCATAATAATGCTAATACTAATAATTAAAGGGCCCATATTACGCTATTTTCTGATCTATGTTATTATGTTGTTTCCTTATCACAAACAGACCTGGAGTTGTGTTTTGTTTCATTCGCAAACCCTGCAGTTCTTCTCTCAAACAGGAAACACTCTGTTCCACCTTGTGATGTCATGTGGCAATACAGGAAGTGCTTCGCAGTGTTTTTAAACTCCATACGTCTTCACTGGAATTTTTCATCTCGACTGATCTAAAAGGTAAACGGTATCTGTCAACTTAAAAACTACCACTTCATGACATCACAAGGTGAAACAGAGCATTTTGAGCTTCGGAGATGTAGACAGACTAATAATAAAGGGTTACTCAAACATGTGCGAATGAAACAAAACAACCCCGGGTATGTTTTTGAGGAGGTAACAACTTTCTAACATGGCTTAAAGCTCACAAGAGTCAATTTTGTGTAATATAGGACCTTTAAAGACCCACTGTGTAACTTTTTAGTCAAGAGTAAAATAAACATGCATTCCTTACTGATCAAACAAGAGACAATTACCTTTCAAAAACTTATGTTTAACCACAAATTGTACCAAATACGTAAATAATGTAGTAATAATCTAGATGTCAAGTGTGTCTCACCAACTGCTGGTTACCGCTAATGCTATCTTAGCCTAGCTTCTTACCTCGACCTTGTACACTTTCTTTCTCTCACTTTTTTTGTCACACTTATAACCTAAATGACTAAAAAAATGACTAAAAAAAGTAAATTGTAAACATGTCCTTTGACCCGGATGTGACACGACACTTAACAATCCTATAATCTTCCACAGTCTGGCATAAAACTTACCTCCATGGAGAATAATATTCTTATGTGTGGTTTTAACTTTCATATTCCATGGAATCATGTAGATGCCAACCTTCTGATTAGAAGATGACCACTCTACAACCAAATACAGTTTAATCATAATTTGAGTTTAATATCAGATGCCCTTCCCGACTCTCTGTGACTGGATTAGTGTAAAGTAAGTTTTATAAAATGTACCATTTGCACTTTATTGCTTGTATCAGTGTGTCTCCATCTGCACTTTCTACAGATGAGATCTCCGTCATTAGAACATCTTAGACCAGCTCTAGAGCGGCTTGTGTGGAAATATCATTGGGATTAAGCTCCTATGTATAAATACCAAATGTCAATAGAGGAAGACAGTAAACCACATTCTATTGCAGCTCCAAGATCAATTCAAATGGAAACGATTGCATAGGCTACATTTCACTGCAATATGAAGTTATCCAAAAATGTTAACACAAGCCAAATATTATAAACCCCATTCATTAAAAAAAACAAAACAAAACAAAAAAAAAACTAAAACAAAAATAAAATACAAAATAAAACATAAAACTCATTCATAAAAATATAAAAAAAACAAACTAAAACAAAAATAAAATACAAAATAAAACATAAAACATTCTTGCAATAAAAATGTTTGATTGCTGAAACTGTATACGAACTAATAAATTAAAAATAAACAAAAAATGAATAAATACAATTTTAAAAATCTATTTAAAACAAATAAAATACAAAACAAATAAAATGTTAAAAGCCTGATTGCTGAAACTGTATACTAACACAAAAAAAATTAATTAATAAATTTAAAAATAAATCATTCTTGGCATAAAACAGTTTGATGAGTGAAACTATAGTTACTAAATAAAAAAAAAAAATACAAATGTATTAACAAAAAATCTAAAGTACTTACAAATAATAAATAAATAATACTCAATAAATAAAATAAAATACAAAATAAATAAAACACTCTTGGCAGAAAAAAGTCTGATCATTGAAACTATATACTAACTAACATTGCCTCCCATAGCTCCTCAGCACAGTCAACATGCAGTTCACACCTGTGCAGTCATTAGCAGCTGCTGTGCTTAGCCACTGTAGCGTCCCGCTGTTAGCATCTCTGTTAGCGCAGCGGCGTGCGCGGTCAACAGGCTCGTTCCACTGTCAAGTCCAGCAAAATCACGGCTGCAAACGCTGAGCAGCAATCTGAAAGTGATGGTAACCTGTAGCACTGGCATCTGGAAGATACTCTAGTAGAAGGAAGTAGTACAGCAAGATAAGAAGATATTTAGGACGGTTAGCTCTTTTGTCACCTCCCAGCGGAATGGTTTTAGCTGATTTCTATAATGAAAATTGCGTTGGCAGTCAGCGCTGATATTTGGGCATTCAGCAATGTATTGGATCTGTCTATTCTACGGCTTTACATGTACTTATAATGGGTGGAGATGGTTACCAATGTAAGCGCTAAAAGCCCCGAATTCCAAAAAATGCAATTAAAGGGCCAATACCCGATTGTTTTTAATGTATCTGAGCAAAAATGAGGAAAACAGAAAAATGTCATAGTACATTTTAAAGCAGACCTATTATGCAAAATCAACTTTTTAGAGCTTTTAACCATATTGTTGTTGTTTCCCCTCTCCATTTGCTCACTCGAAGTTTTATTTGGAGTGATTCATGCATGTTTGAGCAATATTTAAATCGCTTATTGTCAAGACAGAGGTGCCGACTCTTTGTTGTGAGGACTTTTGCGGCGACATCGGCTCCCAATGGGCACCGCAGTTTTCTAACATGCAAGTTAAAGGATCAGAGATTTCTTTTATTAAGTTGTTTTAGATGAATATTGTGATTTGAAATGTCCAAATTATGACAGAATATCCACGGGTGTCATAGATTATAGCTATAGAGCAGACACAAGCACTAAAGGTCTTGTTTAAAGGAACTGTACGTAGCTTGCACTTGTACCGTTTTCAAAAATGTACTACAATCACAACTGAACCTCGGTTTCCAGTGGCTTAACCTGCAGATCAAGGACACATACGAGGTATTCTCATTGTCAGTATATGGACAGCATACACAGCAACAACAGAGGCCTTTATTAATGATTGACTGCAGTTTCTGGGATTTAGGTGGGTTTAGTGAGGATTCAGATCAGAGCGAGTCCTTTTAGGTTTAAACCAACTGGATTTCAGCACTGAACCTGGCAACCCAAACGAGAAACTCACGTGAGGCTCATTCTGCTGAGAACCAAAAATTAGAACATAAACAACGTGGCCATTATGTCCAACGTTTTTCTAATTACGAATACACGGGTCGTGCTTATGGAATTTAAAATAAAAATCTTGAAACAGTTCTTTTAAAGCAGACTATTACACGAAATCGACTTTTCAGAGCTTTTAACCACGTTACGATTGCTTCGCCTTCTCATTTCCCCTCTCGAAGTTGTTTATGAAGCGATTCGTGCATGTTTGAGCAATCTTTAATCGCTTATTCTCAAGACGCCATAGCAATCCCGCTACGCGCAGGATTCGGCAGAGTCACAACTCGCTAGCGTAATCCGCCGCTATCCGTAGGAGGCCGACAGCTCCGCGGCTCTTTGCTTCAATGGCGTTTACTGTGTCTTCTAACGCGGAAGTTAGCGGCCCCGTTTTTTATTACGTCGTTTTAGATGAATATTGCGATTTAAAATGCGCAAACTATAGCATAATGATTGACTGGTGCCATAGTTTAGAACTATATAGTAGGTCCATCGTCGTGTTTTCAGTGTATACCATATCACCTTTCCCTTACTGCTACTTCCAATACATTTTAAACATCTAACCCCTGCAACGCCATGTGATAAATGAACAGAAAGTAGCAGCGTAGCGTAGCAGAGACACCGAAATGCCCCCGCCACGATCCAATTTGGTGTCAAACTGCTTGTGCTTCCTGTCTCCGCTCCTCACCTCACAACTTGACATTTCGGGGCGCTTTTCTTCCACTACCACTGATGTGCTCATTACGGCTTTGAAAAGGTGGGGTGGGAGAGGACACGGCGACGCGCGCACATACTAATCGGACTGTCTGACAATATGGAAGCGTAACTTGGAGAATGGAGACGGAGAATGGCACGTCGAAGGAGCTGGTGGCAAGTGTTTTACCTCTTTGTAGTAACAAGAGGTAACGTACAGTACTATTGCTACTACCGCTTCTACTACTATTTGTCCCACTACTACTGTTTCTACCACTAGGCGAGGCAAGTTTATTTGTATAGCACAATTTGTACACAAGGTAATTCAAAGCGCTTTACGGAATAAGAAAGACATTAAAATCACAACAGAAACAAATCAAAACATAAATCATCATCACATAATGAAGCTTAAGATAAATATGGCTAAAGCGCCTTGCCCAAGGACACGAAAGCGCCTTTGGGTTGGTGGGCGAACGCTGATCACTGAGCCACTGGGGAAAAGTGGAAAAAAATGGGGAAACAAAAAAAAGTGATTATTTCTTCCTCTAACCCTCTTTTGTCTGCTTTTTGGCTAACGCTAGCTTGTCACGGTAGCGTTATTTTAGAGGGACTTGTTTAACGGCACAAACCGGCTCGTCCCGCTGTAGTTTCTCAAGTCACTTCCTTACGATCGGATTGTGTTAAAACAAAGCTCAGGTTAAAGTCCAACTCGAGTAACAGAGCTTCAGACAAAGCAGTGCCTCCAGTTGGGATCACGCCCCCAGGTAATGTTGATGTAATGTTGTCAGCTACAAAGTGTCAATACATCTCCTGTACTTTACTATTCGGCACCAGGATATTGTGTAGTAGTAGTAGTAGTAGTAGTAGTAGTAGTAGTAGTAGTAGTTATAGAGTAATTGTATATAAGTGGGATTTTTGTCGTATATTTTCAACCATCATTTCAAATTGATATGAAGTATAGAGCATTGTGTATTTGTGGTATGTAGTGTAGTGTAGTGTAGTAGTAGTTAGTAGTAGTAGTAGAAGTGGGATAATTGTTTCACAACCAGGATGTTGTGTAGTAGTAGTTGTTGTTGTTGTTGTAGTAGTAATAATAGTAGTCGTAATAATAGTAAAAGTAGTTGTAGTAGACCTCAGCTACAAAGTGTCAATACATCTCCTGTACTTTACTATTCTGCACTAGGATATTGTGTAGTAGTAGTAGTAGTAGAAGATATAGAGTAATCGTATATAAGTTGGAATTTTGTTGTATATTCCAACCTTCATTTCAAACTGATATGAAGTATAAAGCGTTGTGTATTTGTGGCATGTAGTAGTAGTAGTAGTGGGATAATTGTCTCACAACCAGGATGTTGTATAGTAGTCGTTATTGTAGTAGTTATAGCAGTGGTCGTAATAGTAGGAATAGTAGTTGTAGAAGTAGAAGATATAGAGTAACTGTATTTAAGTCGGATTTTTGTTGTATATCTTCAACCATCATTTCAAATTGATATGAAGTATTAAACATTGTGTATTTGTGGTGTGTCAGTACATCTCCTGTACTTTACTATTCTGCCTCTCATTAATGAAGGAACGCATGGCTCTAATGGAACACGTGTCGGCGTAATTAAACTGCAGATACAAAGCCTTCTCTTCATGTTGCTATTCACTTTGATATAGTTACTCTACAACTCTACAGGTCTTTTTCTTTCATTGTTTGCCATAGACCTGCGTATATTTATTCATAACTAACGACAGCTCTCGGCCCACACGGTTAAACAGTAATTAAAACGAACAGATCTCGTTTTGTGAATGAATGTGCTCAAGTGAGTTATAGAAATAGCAATGGAAATGAGTAGTAGTGGTAGTAGTAGTTGCAGTGGTAGAAGATATAGAGTAATTGTATATAAGTTGGATTTTTGTTGTATATTTTCAACCTTCATTTGAAACTGACATGAAGAATAGAGCATTGTGTATTTGTGGTATGTAGTAGTAGTATAGTGTAGTAGTAGTCTTCTGTAGTAGTCTTCTAGTAGTCTTCTACTACTACAGATGTTACTTTTGGGTTTTACTTTGTAGTAGTAGTAGTGGGATAATTGTCTCACAACCTGGATGTAGTTGCTGTAGTAGTAGTAGTAGTAGTAGAAGATGGTATCGAGTAATCGTAAATAAGTTGGATTTTTGTTGTACATTGTCAACCATCATTTCAAATTGATATGAAGTACAGAGCAGGTTGTATTTGTGGTATGTAGTCGTATAGTGTAGTAGTAGTAGTAGTAGTCTTCTGTAGTAGTCTTCTACTACTACTACAGATTTTACTTTTAGCTTTTACTATGAAGTAGTAGTAGTGGGATAATTGTCTCACATCCTGGATGTTGTGTAGTAGTTGTAGTAGTAGCAGCATTAGTAGTAGTAGAAGATGATATCGAGTAATCGTATATAAGTCGGATCTTTGTTGTACATTGTCAAGCATCATTTCAAACTGATATGAAGTATTAAGCATTGCGTATTTGTGGTATGTAGTAGTAGTAGTAGTATAGTGAAGTAGTGGTAGTGAGATAATTGTCTCACAACCTGGATGTTGTGCAGTAGTTAAAAAAGTGAAATAATAATTACAATAAAATAAATAAAACACTTTTGAACTGTGTACTCCCACATCTTACTATTGCAGGGAGTACGTGTAACCCGAATACTTTCAAATACTGCAATACTGTTACGAATCTGCCGTAGAGGTCGACGATATTACAAGGTTTTTTTACTCGTATTTGAGCTCCCAGTTGGAGACAGCAGCACTGGGGCAGAAGGCTGAGCAGTTGGCAGACTACACGGGGGTTACACGAGGTCTTTACTGTCCACTCCGGTCACTTCTGCAGAGATTATTATTATTTTGTACAGCTCATGTTTCTATGGCGACTGCACAAATATCGCTGCAAACCAAGAAATTAAATCAATCTAAAAATCCCATTGCCTGTTGGTTTGCATATCTGCGCGTGTGTTAGTGGATAGAATGAAGTGCGGGTGCTTTCTAGTGTATTGTCCTCAGTGAAGTAGTGAAGTATTGACGTAGTGAAGTAGTGTGTGGAGTGGCTCTTTGCGAATCTGCGAGGAAATGTGCTCAAAATGAATCCGTGGAGTTTAGAAGCGTATGAAAGCGTACGTGGAGCGGCATAACCAAGTGGAGGCGTAGCGTAGAAAAACATTTGAGCAGAGTACGGAAAGGACCCAAAGGTCAAAGTGGAAAACGCGTCCAAAGGTAGTGGAGAATGACCAAGCCAAGATCCTGTGGGACTTCCGGATACAGACTGACAGAATGACGATGGCCGATTGAACACTGGACTAATGAAAGTGAGGACCAGAGTCGGCTGAACACGTACCATGAAATTTGTGGAAGTGACAGTGAACATGAAAGAACAATCCAAGGCACTTTTTATCACGCAGGTAAAACTGGACTCGAATGCAACCCAAAGAATACAGTCCAACTTCTTAGTCTCAGTAAATACAACAGAAAGTGTCATTGAAACAGGTAATTCTTAATATGATAAATCAGGCAAAAACTGACGAATGACGTTTTACTTAATATCAACGCAAATCTCTTCCGCTACGGGGAATCATTATGGGAAACAGGCTGGGAAAACACACTCAGGAACAGGTCCCTCAGACAGACTTTAATACAAGTTCAGAATTGCAGAACACAAACAACAGATTTGTTCAGGTACAGAGCTTGAGCATCTCTCTTGGCTGATCGACAATCTAGCGAGAACTGAATGAACAGAGGGAGTATATATAGGCTACCCTGGGCTGATTAGCAAATGAACGGCAGCAAAAGAAGGACCAGAACAAGCTGGGAAACGGAGCTGGACTGGGATAAACATGAAAAAACAGGCAGGACTCTGACACTTTTGTGTATTCGTATTAAAAGTCCTTTATAGACACTTGGACCGGCCAATGCACTTCGACGCCTAGTGTCTTACTTGTGATGTAACAATCCTGGGAAATTCAAAAGTATGTAAAGGAAAATAAGGTGTGAGGAAAATAATGTGGACCAATGTTAAAACAAAAAAGCCAACAAGAAAAAGACAATTTTGCATAATATGTTAAACGTGCTATATTTTTAGGCCAAAAAAGCCATGTTATTTCTACTTATTTGACCTTTTTATAAATTTGTACTGTCCCCTACGACTGCCCCGTTAACACAGTCAGCGCAGTTTAATTTTGTGTGAATCAAAATGTAGTCAAAATAAGATATTTCTTTCAATTCAGAAATAATTATTTGGATATAAGTTTGAAATAATGAATTACAAAGAAAATAATGTTTTAATTAAAAACCTGATGCCTTTAAATATCGTGCACATATGAGAACACGTGAAGCTGAACAGCGTGAATGAGCTGGGTTGCTATAGTGACAGAATTATTGCAATCAAACTAAACATAGCACCTTTCATAATGTATTCAAGGGTTTCAGCACCTTTTCAACGCAGCGTACATTCCAAGTGTACTTTAATACACACAAGTCTTGAGTAGTTCTTCCTACATAAAAGTACATGTGCGTTAAAGCACTTGTCCACAGTTTGAACTCGCAGGCTCCACTCGGGTGTTCCACTTTCTCTGACTTTTAGCGGTAATGAAACTGAATCAGAAATAGCTGGCCTACTTTCCTCCTCTCCAAAGTCTCTAATGACACCCACAAGCTCCGTGTAAGGCCCCTCCTGAGCTGTAGGGGGCGGCGTGTCAGGGAGCAGGGGCTAAAGCCAGTGTTAAATAGCCGTGTGCAGAGGGGGCATAAATACGTGTCCCGGACTTAAACATTCTGCAGATGTGCTTGATTTTTACTGTCTAAAAAACATAGAAAACAGATATAGTTCATTTGCAGTGGTCCAAAGTTATTCCTCACTTACCTCATTCTAATTACTCACCATGATGAGTTTATAAGCGTTTTTCACAACTCACAGAGGACAGAGTTAAGCCAACAACAACTAGCCTGTTAAAGCTACCATCTGTATTAGTTTAGGGTATATATATGGTTATTTTAATGCATGCCCTTATATTTATTTTATCAGTTTATGTTATATTCTTTGTCTTATGTTGCACTATTACACCGAAGCAAGTTCCAAACAAAATCCCGGTGCTCGCTATGATCCATCCTGTCCCATCTTTCTGCTTTGTTTTACCGCGGTCCGTGTAGCAATAGAGTCCAGTCTTTGCAAAAAAAACTCTGCAAAACTTTCAGCGCAACTGCGATGTCAAGTTTCTGCGATAAACAACTACACGCTGTCTGTGGTGCTTTCAACATAAAAGCTCCAGTCTTCACCACCTACACAAAGGGCTTTATTGTGAAAGGGTTGGACAGGAGGCAATGCACTAACCAGGCTTAGCTCTAAAAATCATCTTTGTTTGCGTCAGTGGAGACTCTGGAACGGTTCTAACATGTCGCCGTGGAGAACACGTGAACACGCATCACGTCATAGACACAGAAAATCTGACTGGCTTAAAGGGGCAGTCACAGCAGATAGTAAAAATGTAAATAAACTCATCAGTGCAGATATAGATTCAAGAAATATCATGGACTATTTGTGTAATATAGCACCTTTAAAGGTCCTATATCACACAAAAATTGATTCTTGTTAGCTTTGAGCCATGTTATAATGTTGTTACCTCCTCAAAAACACACCTGGAATTGTGTTTTGTTTCATTCCAAAACTCAAAATGTTCTGTTCTACCTTGTGATGTCACGAAGCGGTAATTTTCAAGTTAACGGCTACGTTTTGTTCAATAGAGATTGGAAATTCCAGGACTGAAATTATACAAAAGATTCTAGTGAAGACGTATGGAGTTTAAAAACACAGTGAAGCACTTCCTGTATTACCACATGACATCACAAGGTGGAACAGAGCGTTTTGAGCTTCGGGGATGTAAGCAGACCAATAATGCAGTATTACTCAGACACGTGTGAATGAAACAAAACACAACTCCAGGTATGTTTTTGAGGAGGACACAACGTTTTAACATAAATCAGAAAATAGCGTAACACGGGCCCTTTAAGGTTTACCCAGGCGTAAAGTTTACTCTAGAAGAACATACCAATACTTCACAAAAACAATGTTCCCACACCTTTTTTTCCTATTATTATTATGGGATCACCAATTCCCCTTCACAAAATTCTATATAATTCCCGATATTTGAGAACTAATTGACTAAATCCACTTTTGTCCCCGGAGAACCCAATGGCCGCCGCCGCCGCTGATATTTAATGAATCCAGAAAGTGTTTTCATTTTGTCGATGATCTCACTTAAGCCCCTTCGTCTGTGCCAGGAATCTCATAACGAGCACATTTTAATTGCTCAAACAAACAAATGAGCAGGCTCTTCTCCGGCGTAATGAGTTTGAACAAGAGAGGACATATTTTAGCTCTAATTAACTTAATACTCAATTATTTGACAAAATATCCTACAATATTTTACTTCACTATTACTTTTGGGAAAAATACATGATAGTAGTGTGATAGTAGTTGTAGTTTAAAGTAATTTTAGTAGTTGTTGTGGTAGAAGTAGTACTAGGTGTGGCAGTGATGGTAGAAGTACTTTTAGTAGTAGTAGTAGTAGTAGTAGTAGTAGTAGTAGAGGTAGTAGTAGTAGTAGAGGTAGTCTTAGTAATAGTAGTAGTAGTAGAAGTAGTATTAGCAGCAGCAGAAGTAGTTTTGGTAATTGTAGCAGTAGTAGACATAATGGTAGTAGAAATAGTATAAATAATAGTTGCAGTAGTTGTACTAGTAGTAGTAGAAGTAATAGTGCAAGTAGTATTAGTAATAGTAGGAGAAGTTGTGGCGGCAGTAGTAGAAGCAGTTTTACTAGTTTTGTATGTAACAGTTGGTAGTAGTAGTAGTAGTAGTAGTAGTAGTAGTAGTAGCAGCAGTAGTAGTAGTAGTAGTAGTACTAATCATTGTCCATTGATATTACATCAGTGCCAGGAATCTCATAACGAGCATGTTTTAATTGCTCAAACAAACAGATGAGCTTCTCTGGTGTCATGGGTTTGAACAAGAGACGACATATTTTCGCTCTAATTAATTCAATACTCAATTCAATTATTTTATGAAATATCCTACAAGCAAGTCCACTGCTAAAAGGATTATTGTGTACTTGTATTGAACAAAGAAGTACTAGTAATAGTAGTAGTTATGGTAATTTTTGTTGTTGTGGGTGGTGGTGGTAGAAGTACCAGTTGTAGCGGTGGTACTAGCAGGTTTAGTAGTAGTGGCAGTAAATAAGTAGGTAGTAGTAGTAGTAGTAGCAGTAGTAGTAGTAGAAATAGAAATACTAGTAGTATCAGTATTTTTTGTAATTGTAGCAATAGTAATTGTAGTAAAGTAGTGTTAAGTAGTTGATCTAGTAGCAGTGTGTGTAGAAGTAGAATTACTTGTGGTGATGGTAGTAGAAGTAGTAGTAGTAGTAGTAGTAGTATCATTGTCCTTAACTGTAATTTTACATTTGTTTTATAACAAACTTGTGGCCTTATTAAAAGAACATGAGTAGTAGTAGATGTAGTAGTTGTGGTGGTGGGAGTAGAAGTAGTTTTAGTAGCAATAGTAATTCTGGGTGTAATAGTAGTAGTAGTAGTAGTAGTAGTAGTAGTAGTATCATTGTCCTTAACTGTAATTTTACATTTGTTTTATAACAAACTTGTGGCCTTATTAAAAGAACGTGAGTAGTAGTAGTAGCAAGTAGAATGTCATTAACAGTAGAATTTATATTATAGTAAAAACATGTACCTTTATTAACATTATAAATCAGAAAACATTTCTTCCAACAATATAAAATGAATATAAAATAGATAAATAAGTAAAAGAAGGTGTGCAAACTTGAACCAAAAATATCTACCTGAACGAGTATTTATCCTGTTTCATTGCACGCTGTGAGACAAAGCGAACAATTCATTAGAGCAGCCCACAGGCAGAGGAGTATTTTCCCTTAAAAGCTGTGCCACAGGCGATACCAGCGTGCCCTTGGGCCAGGCACCTCGTCAGGGAGTCTCCTGGCAGCCTCTCTGTGTGTGCAAAGAATAGAAATCCAACATGCCTACGTGTCTGTAATAATCAGAGGTGGGTAGTACTCATTTGCATTACATTTACTTGAGTAACTAATTATTATTACTTTTCAGAGTACTTTCCTAGCAGCATACTTTTACTCCTACTTGAGTAAACGTTTTGGTTACTCTTCCCAATGTGAGTAAGTGGCAAAAGTGAGAAATGTTTGTATCAAGTCTTATTAATGACTGAAGAAAATAAACTACTACTACTATTATTACTACTACTACTTCTCAATTTTGTGCCTATCTTTGTGAGTAAGTGGCAAAAGTGAGAAATGTTTGTATCAAGTCCTATTAATGACTGAAGAAAATAAACTACTACTACTATTATTACTACTACTACTTCTCAATTTTGTGCCTATCTTTGTGAGTAAGTGGCAAAAGTGAGAAATGTTTGTATCAAGTCCTATTAATGACTGAAGAAAATAAACTACTACTACTATTATTACTACTACTACTTCTCAATTTTGTGCCTATCTTTGTGAGTAAGTGGCAAAAGTGAGAAATGTTTGTATCAAGTCCTATTAATGACTGAAGAAAATAAACTACTACTACTACTACTATTACTACTACTACTACTACTGCTACTATTACTACCACTACTACTACTGCCACTATTACTACTACTACTGCTACTGCTACTATTACTACTACTACTACTACTGCTACTATTACTACTACTACTGCTACTATTACTGCTACTGCTACTACTACTATTACTACTACTGCTACTACTACTACTACTACTACTACTACTACTACTACTACCACTACTTCTCAATTTTGTGCCTATCTTTAAAATACCAGATTTTTTGTCCTTCCAATCACATTAAATTCACATTATAAATTAGATCTTACGTCCCGACTTGGACGACTAATTTCTACTCCTACTTGAGTAATATTATTTTAAAGTAACGTTACTATTACTTGAGTACAATTTTGGGCCGTTCTACCCGCCTCTGATGAGTAATGGGATAAGGAGAGTGCAGTGAAACTAAAGCGTAGCATTGTTTGGATTATGCTAGCAGACAAATCAACAAATGTAATCTTATTTGGATAGGGCACATGGGAGTTCACCTACGCCATTAGGGACGGCCGCTTGTACAAGTACTGTTTATTTTAACAACGCAGAGAAAACACTGCTTGAATGAAAAAAGTCGAGGAAATGGGCTTAATACAACACGCAAACCATAGGGGACAATGAGTCACAGATTCACAAAAGATGTAAAAATGCGTCCGCTTAGGCCCGGATGGCCTAGTTTACCGTTTGAATGTAAGTATTTGAAACACTGTTAATGCAAACTATGATGTACAGTATTTGCAGTACTCATCCCTGGACAAACTGGGCCAACAGTATGCATTTCCTGTAAGCCTATAAGTCTATACTTCCTGTTAACGGCTTTATCTCAATTGTATTTTAAAGTTGCTGTACCTGTCAAAAACTAGTTCATTTCAGTTTGCAGTAATCCAGACATATTCCTTACTTTTTGTCACATCCTAATTATTCACAGTGATGAGTTTATAAGAGTGGATTTTTGCTGTCGGGTTAATGCTAACAACAACTAGCATGCTAACAGTACACAGTGTTACTTTCTAGTTCATGGCCGATAAAAAAAAACACTTTATAATTAGTTGCAGACAGCACACAGTGGTCTCACTTTGACCTTTCAAAATTTTTGTCTGGGGAAAAACACGTTCTTTTATTACCGTATTTTCCGGACTATAAGTCACACTTTTTTTTATAGTTTGACCGGGGGTGTGACTTATACTCAGATGTGATTTATATGTGAAATATATGTTTTTTTTCTTCATTATTATGCTTTTTTTGGCTGGTGCGACTTATACTCCGGAAAATACGGTACATGGAAATCGGTTACAGCAGTTGCCTGGGGTCCAGAATACACACTTCTTCAATACAAAGATATGTGTCTGATCATCGGTGAATCTCCCAGAGCTAAGATGAGCGTGACTGACAGGTGGATTAACCAATCAGGGACGCGTATGGTCGGTTGTATCAAAACAAATATGGCTGCTTATGACGGAAAAAAACAGGGAAAAAAATATCAAGGGAGACTGAAAAACATCAATCAGTGAGCGAGGCACTAAACTCTGATAGATGGTCAATGAGCTCCTTTGTTTCACATACGTCACTGAAAATCATGTTTGGTTCTGTCTCGAGACGGAGGGAGTGGTGACCAGACCGATATCCCTCTGTATAAAAGATACAGAGAGATATTACTCTGGATTTGCCAACTACAACCGCTTTAAACAATTCCCTTTCCGATTAGCTTCTATCGTCTTACAGCAGCGCATTCAAACAAAGCCTGAACGATTCCCTCGGCTTCCCGTTCGAAGGCAGCCGACAGTAGTGACGGAGAAGACAATTTGCGAAGCCTTGGGTCGCGGTTCCTCTGGGGTGGGACGGATTTACGACGGAGTGCAGAGAGAGCGGTGCGCGCCGGGCGGGGGGCACAGTAAACATGGGTATTCACTGTAATTTCAGGAAGGAAAGAATGAGAAGGCACAGCTGGTTTTATCACAGCCTTCATTGAAATTCATAACAGCCAAAGTTGAGATGAGGGGAGCAGGGTATGGTGCAATAGAGTCGCAAAAATACAAAACAATACGGCCGTCCAGATATATGGAAATGTGGTGATGAAAGTTTGTCTGGTGTGATGTCAGTTTGGAAATTTCTGTTTTTTTTGAGGGATCGTGGAGCTAGTACAGAATATTTACGCATATCAGATTCCTGTTTATATTGTAGGTGCCATTTTGAGGACTTGATTCTTGATGAAGATGCGTACGAGGCACAGATTACATTAAATGAGATGCTAAAATTAGAATACAAAAGGATCATAATGTGGCAGTGAAAATATATTGTTGTTTTTTTATGTCTTTGTTCAAGGAAATGTATAAAAAAACACATACGCTTTTTTTTTTCTCACTATCTGACATGAAATCAGACTAAACCTTTCCTGTTTTAAGTCAGTTAGGATTACCAAAATTATTTCTATTTGCTAAATGCCAGAATAATGAGAGAAGCATTTTTTTTTCTTTAATCCTAACCTAATTGACCTAAAATAGGAAAAGTTGATGCTGATTTCATGTCAGACAGTGAGACAAAAAAGCGCATGTGTCTTTTTATATAGTTAATTTAAACGTCTGGTTTCAAGTGTATGAGATGAACATGTTCAAATCAAATATAAGTCTTACTCATAACAACTGTAATTCGATTATTACGATTATCCAATCAGAAAGCAGAATAAGCCTCACGTGAGTCTCATGAGTTGGTTTAAACCTAAAATGCCTCCCTCTGATCTGAATTGTCACTACCTAAATCCCAACAACTGCAAATTGAGGCAAACTAAATATGTTTTTCCTTCTTCAGTTTGTTAAATAAAATGTTGCAACATCTACCAAAGCACGTAGGATTTGACTTATAAATACAGTAGAACCCATTCAATATCAAGACCCAAGCTCTACTCCAAATTCCCAATAAAAGATTTTTAATTGTTCTTTTATATCAGTACTTACAAGTAATGTAACACTGCGCCTGCCAATGTTCAACAAGGATATTATTTTTCTCATGACATCTCAAAACCTTTAGAAACCTTTTAATATCTCAAATTCTACAAAAGTTAGCACACGAGTCCATCATCTAAACTATTCACTGCAGATAAAACGCTTAACTTGACCTCACTCCAAACCGTGTGCATTCACTTTTTCTGCAGTACATACATTTTTTTCCCCATAATCCTCTGCTCTCGTAGGTCAAAGCACTTTAATACCATAATGGCGCAACCGTCTCAAGTTTGTCCAAAAAGGGCCTTGATTTTGCCCTGGAAAAAGAGTGTCCCTGTAGTGATTGAAAACACACATTCATTCTAGTATTTCAAGATCCCATATTACACAGAATTGACTCTTGTGAGTGTTAAGTCAAGTTAGAATTGTGTTTCCTCATCAAAAACATACCTGGAGCTGGTGTTTTGTTTCATTCACACGTTTGAGTAACTCTTTATTATTAGTCTGCTCTGTTCCACGTTGTGATGTCATGAAGTGTTAGTTTTCAGGTTACCTTTTACCTTTTGTTCAGTAGAGATAAGCAATTCCAGACCCGAAATTCTCCAAATGATTTTGGTGAATGTGGTTCTAGTGGTGTTTAGAAACACAGTGGACCACTTCCTATATTCCCACATGACATCACAAGGTGGAAGAGTTTTCAGTTTGAGAGAAGAACTCTAAATATGCAGGATTCGTGTGTTATTTTTGTTCGGTTTCAAATGCTACAAATGCTTTGATGCTTCCAGTTACAGGTCAGATCTGAGGAGCGGTGACACCGCTCACAATAAGAATGCATGTTTTTCAAGTTATTTTTGAGCAATAAAAACACCTGGATTTGAATAAATGTAGAACAGATATGTTTAATGCCATAGTGTGGCACATTCTTGGCAAACTTCTCCGAACTTCATACATTCTCTTTTCCTTCAGGTCTTCAATACATTTTCTTTCCCATAATCCTCTGCTCTTGTAGGTTAGAGCACTTTAATACCTGTGGCGCAACAGTCTCGAGTTTGTCAAAAAAGAAGACAAAAACATTCCTTGATTTTGGTCCGGAAAGAGAGTGTTTCCATGGCGACGGCGCAGTGATAAATTAGCAGTTAGCAGCAAAGCATTCCACCAGCTTTCTCGTCATGCTGCTGCTGTCTTCTCTCTGGGTTCAGTAGTGATACTTGTGTCATTACTGCAGTGTGGAAGAGGAGAGGAAAATGCACTTTTGGGTTGTTGCGTAAAAAGCAACAAGTTATGCATTTGTTTGTTTTTCCCAGCTTAAATTGATTTTATTATTTATTTACTATTTATCTATTTTTTGATACATATGACTCTTTAGCTATCAACTCCAGTAACCTGCCCCTGCTAACGTTGCTAACACATACACAGAGCTAATGACAACAATTACACTTCACATTGAGACGCTAAGCCTTAAGAGTTATGCACCATGTTGTTCTTCCCTCATCAAAAACATGCCTGAAGAAGTTTCATACTGTATATCATCGGTGCCTGTTTGAGCAATCTAGCGATCTCTCCCAGGCCCTATTCGAACCCTCCTTACAGTTAGCAGCACGGCCATTTTCCATTAATATACAAGGGTAGAATACAAAACAATACGCTACAACTTCACAAGCCCGATACGATGTGCAGTAGTTGTAATGTTGTGATAGCATTTTCAAAACAATAAAAAACAGAGTCTGGCTGGTCATTTTCCATTAGTTTCCTTTATAAACGACTTAGTTACACTTTCTATCACTTTCCAGTTGTTGCCTTAGTTCATTGTCTATTAAAGGCCATTAGAGGCGGTAAAGCTCATTTCGCAGATATTTCATCATCAGTAGATTTCATTTCTAGTTTGAACTTAACTAGCTTTGTGTTGCCTCTGCGGTTACGTTATCACACACAAAAAAAGCTATTAAACCGTTAAGACAGGCCTACATATACAAGGGGGTAAATAAGCATATTAGATGTAGTTTGTCCCTGAATGTGTTGGCGTGGGTTAAGTGTAGGCACAAATCTGTAATGGTTAAGGTTAGGAAAAGGATTTGGGCTTGTCTTTGGTGTACAGCAGTGGCAAGGAAACAGCGGACTTTGGCAGTGTTTTGGCATGGCCGGTGTTTATTTACTTTTAGGGACCTGTGGATGGAGGTGAGTCACATGAGAGGTCTGCGATTTGGCTCCTCTGGGTGGAGGTCTGCAGCCAGATCCCACTCACAATAAAAGGTAACGTCACGATCTAAATATGTGACGTGTTTGCAATCAATACCCCCTAGAAGTCTAATATCTCCTCTTTAATTCATCTGGAAGTTCAGACCCTGTTTGTGTCTTATGGAACTTTTCTTTCTTTTTTTTTCAAAACCATATAAAATAGTTGTCTGTGTAATCTCTCAGTCGTCCAGGTCTGATCCATTGCAAAAGAAAAATTCAAATCTGTCAACTGGACAAAAAGTTGTAAGAGTGAAGACGTTTCGCTGTTCACCCAAGCCGCTTCTTCAGTTCTGGTCAGATTATTGGTGGACACTGCCGTATATCTCTCTGAAGGGAGGCGCTAACTACACTGAAACTAACACACCTATTGTTTACAGTTTCTGTTTGTTGGCTAGGTCTGTTGAGCTAATGCTAAATATGACTCAGGCACAGTTCACACTGAGGGTTGCTCAATAGACCTCACCAACAAACAGAAACTGTAAACAAATAGGTGTGTCAGTTTCAGTGTAGTTAGCTTCTTGCCCAGTTGACAGATTTGAATTTTTCTTTTGCCACATAAAATATTTAAACAAGAATCTCTGTTGCTGCACGCGTTGACATTGAGTGACATTGTTGTTAAAAATGACCAAAATAAATACACGGGAAAGCATTGCAATAAAGTCATAAAAACGTTTACATTCACTTCCGCAGCCGTGTAATAGGCCCTGACAAGTGAGTACTGCAGCGATGACAGTTGTTCACTCTCCGTCAGCAGCCAGCGCACATATGGATTATTGCATTAACCACTGGATGCGAGCCTGGACTGCCTCTCTACGCATGTTTATGGGAAATAAATAAAAAAAAACAGTGCAGTGTAATAGCATTCCGGGGAGCAGATTCCACAACTTGTAAAGGCTCCAGCTAATTGGATTAAAGCGGCGCTTCCGGTGTTACCCGGGCACAGGGACGATTAGGAGCTATTGTGATGCGCGGCCGGGGTAATGCAGAGGAGCGACCCGTTGCGCCGCGCAGACAAGTTACGGACAGGTAGAACGGAACATAAGTCAACCTTTCCTGAATAGCTTTTGAATGATTTTGACCTGTTTCGGAACAAGTTTAAGCCCGCATAGACTAGTACACGCCCGTGGACCACTATGGAACCTACCTGGACGACTGAGGGTTTAAGCAGATATAAGACCACGTGGTAATATAACAGAAAAAAATGGTTAAAGGGGCATTATGTAACTTTTCCGGTTGTGTCCACCATCTTCTTGTCTCAATAAAAAGGTTATTGGTTTGCCTGGATGCCTGGGTTTGCCTCAGTTCAGCTAGTTGTTCTGACTGTTCAAAAACATGTCTTGAAAATCACGCGTTCATACAGTGAGCGGACTCGCATCTCCACAGAACTGACCTTTCACCTTCTTGTCTCCATGGAGAGTGATAAGTTTAATGCCATGTTGTTGGACATTATAAAGCAAAGCAATAAGACGGTGGAGCCTGGCAGAGGGAGCCTGTGTCATAGCCTGGGAATATTCCGGGAATCAAACCCGCAACCTCCTTGCTTGGTGGTAGAAATGCTTTTCATCTAACTAGGATGCATAATTAGAATTGCAATAGCTGGACTAGCTGTGGTCCCAATGAGGCTGTAGTTGATAATGTCAAATTATTATAGGCCTACTGGTCAGTGACAGCAAAATTCAATCCAACCTTTTTTTTTTTTTTTTTTTGTATTATTATTTCAAAAAGTTACCACAACAAACACTCTTTACAACAGAATAAAACACTACTTTGAACGAGTCCTATTTCAAAGTAACTGCATGCCCCAGTTTCCTCCTTCACCTCCAGATCCGTGTGCGACTGCCACGCTGAGGACGCCATGTTGTGTCAGCCGCATTAGCATAAAACTATGAGTGAGATGCCTCTGAAACGCTCCGCACATCTTTTACCGAAGTCGACCCTATGTTCCGCCCTGTCTGCTGCCGATCACACATTTAATTATAGCTTTCCCATTTACAGCCCCATTAAGAGTCCTGTGCTGCTCAACTGTTAGCATACAACCACTTAGCGCCTGCCGGAAATGTCTGCATATAAGAACTGTAATGGTCAGGGTAATGTAATGTGTTCTGAGCACATTACATTTACTTAGTCTGTACATATTGTGGTCCGTTATGTTATTAATGCAGTTTTCAGTTGTTTGTGAAGGTTTAATGTTCAAGATTTATGTTATGAATTCAATAAAATAAGCAAGGCAAGGCAAGGTCATTTGTATAGCACAATTTGTAAACAAAGTAATTCAAAGTGCCTTACAGAACAAGAAAGACATTAAAATCACAATGCAAAGGAATCAAAACGTAAATAATCACCGTAAAATTAACATAAGAGACGAGTGCAGAATAAAAACCTTTGCACAGCTAAACAGAACCGTTTTGAGCCTGGATTTAAAAGTCGAGGCCGGTCTCACATCTTCAGGAAGACTGTTCCAGGTTTTAGCTGCATAAAACTGAAACGCTGATTCCCCATGTTTAGTCCTGACTCTGGGCAGCAGCAGGAGGCTGGTCCCTGAAGTCCTCAGAGTGTGAGATGGTTCATATGGCACTAACATATCAGAGATGTACTTTGGTGCTGGGCCATGGAGAGACTTGTAACAAGCAGAGCTGCTTTAAAGTCTATTCTCTGAACCACAGGAGCCTGTGCAGAGACTTGAGCACAGGACTTATGTGCTCGTACTTCCTGGTTTTAGTCAGGACCCGAGCAGCAGCGTTCTGGATGTACTGCAGCTGTTTTAACGCTCGTTTGGAGAGGCGAGCGAGCAGAACGTTACAGTAGTCTAACTGACTCACCAAGTCTGGTTTAGACAGTATACCATTGATTTTTTGCAATGTTTTTTTTAGATGGTAAAAAGCTAAAGTTATTGATTTGATGTGGCTGTTAAAGTTCAAGCCTAAGTCCATTTTTACCCCTGATTTGACGATTTTAGAGACAGAGAGATACTTTAAATCTTTATTGCTAAGGAAAATATGTCTTGGACTCACATTTACCACATACAACTGAAGACATCTACTCACATTACAATAGCAGACAATATACATTCTAAACGATAGCCCGATATGGCCTGTATATAATAATTGTGCTTAGAATGGTAAGGTTCTTAAAGCATGTAGGCTCGCTAAATCCATTTGGTGTTCAATAATAAATAATACAATAACATACGAAACATAATACAATAGTTGTCTAAGTTCCAAAGTCTGCGTTTGTATTCATAAAAAGGACTGTACCACTAAAATGTTGCTGACACCTCCACAAAGCTAATGCTAACAGAAGCTAACTATAAGAAAAACAACTGAACAGCACTTTTTTTTTAGTATGTATTAATAATAGGTTTGTTCATTTGACATCCTTTGTATAAACTGTATATTTTTACATAACAATACGCTAAAAATCGCGGGTGACAGTAGCTCAGAGTGTTTGTCTACTGGTCTGAAGGTTGGCGGTTCCAGTCCTGTTCTCGACATAAGCGTCATTGGTTGAACGGTCAGATCCACCGATCCACAGGTTGGCGGTGCGATTCCAGCACCCGCAGATAAATGCTGCTGTTGTGTGGTGGAAAATCGCTATCCCATAATGTAAACTTGAAGTTTCTACCAGAACAAAGTACACATGATCAAAATTACAAACAAAATTGCAATAAACTAGACCTATATTAATTTGTAGAGTTGGTCATTTCAAGGCCATGCTGTTGCCAAACTTGACTCAAGTTTGGTAGACCTATTTTACCTAATGAAAACTGTTTATAGTTTACCGTATATAGGCGCCATTTTGAGGACTTTTCACTGTTTAAACTACAGAATATACTTTTTATTATTTAAAAAATGATTGATTTTCTATTAAAATTGCAAAACGTTATTGCTATAAAATAAAGATCCTGTATTCTAAGCTTGCATTTCAAGGCTAGCCATCCTAATGATTAATTCAAGTTTAGCATTGCACCTTTATGAACCCGGTACTGTCCTTCTACACAGATAAGTAAAGCTAACTGACTCCTCAATGCCCTTTCTATTCAAAACATACAACAACATAAACAAAGAGCAATAACCTGTCTACTAATAGCCTTTGGAAACAGTGGGAACAGTTTGGCGTCGTTATAAACTTGTAGCTAAGCGCAGTTAGCTAGCGCTGCCCTTCCCGCTAGGTCAACGCGCTCCTGCCTCATTGTTTTGAGTGAGCACTTTCGCTGCCTGTACGCCCCGTACAGTGTGTCCCTATTACCCGTAGTGACAAACAATTCCATCTAAGCCGCCCATTCACTTCAACGAATTGCTAACCGCGCGCCCTAGCTACTCCCTTTTGCGTCTGCGCTATTGTCGCTACAGCGCATAAACGTCTAGCTCAAATGGAGTGGGTTCATTTGCGGGCCATCATTGGCGATTGATGTCGTGCCTTGCGTAAAAGTGTTTTATTGAAAACAGTAGCAGGTGCGAGTAGTTGGTTGCCACGGTGATCAATTTCATAATAGTTATTAGACCCCAAATCCCACAGCTTCAATCAAGCCCGGAGTGTAGTAAAATGACGCAAGGATAGACACAAAATGGAGATTGGCTTGTAGCGAGTGGTGTTTTTCCATGCATGTAATTACCATCACGCCATAAAGACCAAATCTGTCTGTTTATTCATTTTACAGGAAAACAACAACTGCCATGTTGAATGTGCAGTTAGCAAAGGGCTGGGAGCGGTGATGGGATCTGATCATTTCAAAAAGTCGTAAAAACACAGGTGAGTTAAAGCGGCAGTACCCAATTTTTGTTCATGTATTTGAGCAAAAGTTGTCTTGCCCCAGTACAGATATCAGCTCTCGGGGTCAAAATGAGAAATCTGTTTGCTAATTATAAAGCTGCGCGCCCTAATTATAAACCGTTTTATTGTCCGAGAACCAGGAAGTGCAGTTGTTAGCATTATCGTGACAGCAAAACTCCGCTCTGGTCTCTGAAAGTTGTGAAAAGCGCTTATAAACTCATCACGTCGAATAATAAGGATGCTAGGAATGTGTCAGGAAAGTGAGGAAGGACTTTGGAACACTGTGGGCGACAGTAGCTCAGTTGGTTGAGTGTTTGTCCAGTGATCTGAAGGTTGACGGTTCACACATATGAATGCTGTCTTTGTGTCCTTGGGCAAAACACTGAACCCACCCTCGCCCCAGTCTCTGCATACACAGGTGCGTGAATGGGTGAGTGGTTCCTTGATGTAAACACTTTGAGTGCCTTGAAGGTGGAAAAGTGCTATATAAAAATGACCATTTACTGCAAACCTTTTCAAATGAACTAGTGCTGTTTTTCACATTTTAAAAGAGTAAAAATCTCTAATTTGACTCCAGATGGAAATTAGCTTCCCAAGATAGATTCTAGTACTAGCATCTCTGTCCTCGGGCATTGTGTGACTGTACATTGTCCTTTCTATTTCAGAACTTAACCTGATGAATAAGTCTGGTTCAAATCACTGAGGATTGCCAAAGCAGATTCAAATTGTCCCAAACCTTTTAAATACATCTTTTAAATAACCTTTTTTTTAATGAAAATGGACTACTAACTGTTTAATACGTATCTCTAATGTAACAGCTTTGCGTTACATTCTTTACTTTAAAAAAAATAAAATAAAAACTGATACACTAGTACAAGAATTCCATGCATTTCAGAACATGTTTGTAGAGGTCTAAACTACAGCTACAACAAAATTTGTTCTATAAAAAGACAGGATATTTTGCTGCTGCTGTTTCTTGAAAAAAAAACTACATACAATTTATGAATTATGTTACCTCTGTAATGCCTGATCCAAAATCAGCTTCATATATATATTTTCGCGATATAATCTGATAAACTAGTACAAGAATCCCATGCATTTCATTTCATGTTTGTAGCTACAAGATTCTTTCTAAAAAAGACAGAACAGATCAATTCTTTTATCTAAATAACTGCAGCCTTTGCAATGTGAGACTTGTGCCAACTCAAACTGTGATTTTGATTCAATTGTATCAATATATAATGAAGCCCAAGGTTCCACTGCTTCCTCTAAACCACGGTTATCCCAGCTCACCCTGAACACATCGCCTCACTAGTGCCATCTTGTCCCCTGAAATACAAATATTGCGTTCACTTCTCACCCACGGCGACCGAAACAAACCCAAGCTGCTATCGGTGACCGCCTTTTCAGACCAAACATATCAATACTGTCTGCACGTAGCAATTTGAACGAAAATCCTCATTTAGCAAGCAGGGCTGGCTTCAGAGCAGGCTCAAATTGGCGGTTCTGTCTCACGTAAGTAGCACATGACAGAGTGCGGAGCGTCTTTATCAATGACAGGTCCCTAGAGTCGAGTCAATCAATGCCACGGGGAAATACTCGCCTCCAAACAGCTCTAAGCTCAAATGGAAAACCGCAAAGGGAGTTGGGCGTAGTGCTGCTTCTCAGTCAGCGGTGTCAGGACCCTTAGAGGTACGCGAGCACACGTCAGAGGATGTACGAGGAGGAATAAGTTACGGGAATGTTGTTTTCTTCATAAACTTTAGTAAAAATGTAAGAGAAGTGTGCAGTTTTCTTGAATAAGAGGTCAAATGGTGAATAATAGTGGTGGTACTACTACAAAAACTACTACTTCTACTGCTACTGTTGCTACTATGACATACATCAAATATTACTACTATGTCTCCCACCACTGGCACCACTATTACTACTACTACTGCTACTACTACTACAACTACTACTACTACTATATGACTAGTGAAGGCTTTCGAGTTAGTTCTTGTTATATAAAACTAATAATAGTGTAAAGAAATGAATCATAATGATGATACTACTAGTACTTCTACTTGCACAACTACTGCTACTGCTGCAGGTACTGAGTGATTCTTTTAACTTACTCTTATCATTCAAGTCCATAAGCTCCTATCTGAGTTCAATTCCGTAACGAGACCGTTAGCGTTGCTTTAGTATCTACCACACTCTTGAGAGGAGCAGAGACCAGCCCAGAGACGAGCTCATGTAATATTGAACAGTCCACGCAGAATTATGAAAATAGTTAAGTTAAAGGCCTTGTAGCCATTTTTTATTTCATTTTTTTACATGTATTTGAGCAAAATGTGTGTTCCCCTAGTACATATATATTACATAAGCAGCTCTTGACGTCAAAATAAGTCCGCTTCGTTCTGTCTGTATCTAATTATAAAGCAGTTTGTTTTGTCCGATTATCAGGAAGTGTGCCGTTAGCATGCTGGTTGTTGTTAGCTTTACCGTGACTGCAAAACTCCGCTCCGCTCTCTGAAAGTTGCGAAAGGCGCTTATAAAACTCATCGCGGTGGATAATTGGGACGCTAGGAATGCATAAGGTAAGTGAGGAATAGTTTTGGACCACTGTAAACCATTTTAGTTCTGTTTTTTTGTTTTGTTTTTAAGAGTAAAATTCAGGTACAGCTTCTTTAAATCCCACGCAGGGGACTATTAGCATTGGTTTTGCGTTCACCACACTTGTGAAAGAGCAGAGGTAGCTAGCCCAAAGACCCACTCATGTAATATTGAACAGCTCACGCAGAATTATGAAAATGATCTTCGGACAGTTATCGAGATGTGAAGCAGAGATTTAACAAGTTGATTGGCCTGTCTGTCCCAGGTGGGAGTGGGTCTCTCCTTTTGGACAGCTCCATAAAGTCCATTTCCTTCTCTCATTTTGAAATAATGACTGGTCACTGAATTATTCATGTCTCGGATGGACCAAAAAGGGCAGTGGACAAGGTTGAAGCCCTGCCTCCACAACCGGTGAAGATAAAGGTTAGCCAATGAATTAGAATCCAAATAATGAAAGCGGTATTAGCATTCAAATTGTATTGTGTGTTGAGAAATGCTAAGAAGAAGTAGCGTAAAAACTGAAATACATATCAAACATTGCTGACGGAAGATTGATTTATAGTAATTACATTTTACTTAAAAGCACACCCAATTTTTTCCATGAGTAAAGTTTGTCTTGCCCCAGTACAGATATATTGTATAAGCAGCTATTGAGATCAAAATACATCCAAGAATCAGGAAGTGCACTGTTAGCATACACTTAGTTGTTGGTAGCTTTACTGTGACGGCAGAACTGGTCTCTGAAAGTTGTGAAAAGCGCTTATAAACTGAGAGTGGTGAATAATTAGGATGCTCACAACGCATAAAGTAAGTGAGGAGTAACTTTGGATCACTGTGAATTGTTTAAAATGAAATAGTTCTGTTTTTCATAGTTTTAAGAGGGTAAAAATAGGTTCAGCGCCTTTAATTGTGTTGCTATATTTAGGTAGGTAAAGTAGATTTGAAGTAGTATTTGAAGACTACAGCAAGTAGTAATGCTAGCATAGAGAGCTAGCCAGGTAAATTACAGACCTGTACCTTTCTACCTTATATGCAATGACAAACTCATATTTATGTGTCTCAATGCTAATGCTAACATTTGTCACAATGTAAACTATATAACAAACAGCACATTTAAAGTAAAGACTTCCCGATTGTTTGTATAAGTAAATAACTTCAGTTTGTGGCGTCATTTGAATATCTATTATGCCTCAAAATTAGCCTTAGCCTTGAGACAAAAAAATCCTGAGTCAAAGACAGGCAAGTCCAAGTCAAGCTCCGAGTCAGTGGCCCACAAGTCCAGGTCCTCCGCTTTGAGCTTCAAGTCATTTCCAGTCTTTAAACTGAAAACAGCATGTATTTTTACAATTCATATTTTTAAACTAAATTGTACTACTTTAAAAAGTCATGGTCAATAGGGATAACAATATCCAAATCTCACGGTAAGTCATTGTGAGAGAATCTAACAGAATTGTAGATTTTTTCTTTTTTAAATGCCTCGCCCTTAGTGTGAATCATTACTGTCATAATCCAGAGAATTAAGATTTAAACTTATTTAATACTAGTTATTTTATCAGGTCGTCTGCATTGAAATAGAGCAAAGGATTATGATCTAGTTTAGAGGTAGTTCCCTCTGTTTTTTATCAGTTGCTGCAACAAAACAAAGCATTTAAGCAATGGATCCAATTTATAATGACAGCCCTCATTTTTACTGCAAGATATTTGACGATACGATCACAGTGTTTCAGTGACTGTTCCATCTCCAGTGATAAACATGGAAGTGGGGAGGGACGTGCTCAAGATGGTTCCTGTAAAATTACGAAAGTATCAACTGTAGAGAAAAGTTTTTGGGGGTTTTTTGGGTTGTTTTTTTTTTTAGGAGAAGCAAGTCTCGGGGCTCAAGTCTGAGTCAAGTCCCAAGTCTGAGTCCATTTTATCAAGTCAAGTCTCAAGTCCTCAAAATAGTGACTCAAGTCTGACTGGAGTTCAAGTCACGACTCGCAAGTCCACACCTCTGGGACGCAGTGACGCTAACGGTGAGCGAGCCGGGTAAATTACAGACGTATACCTTTCTGTGTACCTTAAAGTAAGCATTTATACTGACAAATGATATTGTATCAGTATCAATGTAACAGCATCTGCAGCATCTATTCACAATTCACAGTCTCCAACGGCTTTCTCCTCGGCTCTGTTTCACTCCGGGTATTCTTTTCATCTTTTGTCTCTCTGTCTTTATTAAAATTCTGATGGTCGTCTCTGAACGGGAGCGGTGGAGATGTGTTTTTGTGCTAAGATGCTCTCAGTGCTCCCAAGGCCCATAAGCCACTGAAACTATTGTATTTGTCACAGAGGAGAGACTGAACTATACCCCTGCAATGGGCAGATAGGGTCGCTCTCTTTCTACCTCTCTCTCTCTCTCTATTTACGCATCCCTTTCTCTCTCTTTCTCCCCACTCTTCATCCCATCTCCTTCCCTCTTTCATCTTATATATCTCATTTTCTATTTATACCCTCTTATGTCTCTTGCACTTTCTTTTTACCTCTCTCCGCCTTTCTCTCTCCCTCCCATTTTCTACCTCTCTGTTTTTCTCCCTTCTCTCTCTTTCTTCAATCACTCTCTCTCTACTTATCCCCCCTTCTCCCTATGTCTCGTACTCTTTCATTCTACCGCTCTTTTTCTTCTCTTTCTCTCTCCCTCTTTAACTATTTCCCCAATCTCTCTTCCCTATTGTGTCTTTCACTTTCTCTTTCTAAAGCTTTCTCCCCCCCCCTCCCTCTATGTTCCCATCACTCTGTTTCCTGCATCTCTCTCCTTCTCCTTCAATCTCTCTCTCTCTTTCCATTTCTTTTTCTCCT
>KN469661.1:0-10353 GCA_000787095.1 Periophthalmodon schlosseri
TGTGAACTGTGTTGAGAGGTGATGTTACTGATAATAATGGATAAAAAAATCTACACCAACCCACATAAAATCTGACCCACACCCTTCGCTACTCATATGCCACCCACACCACTATCAACTTCTCAATTTTTCTTAATTTTTTGTAATGTATTATTATTTCGAATGACCAGTTATTATATTACGAAAACAACTCACCCTAATCTGAATCAGTAATTTTTTTTTTTTTTCAATTGGAGATGGAGAGGAAGAGAAAAGCTGTACTGAATTACTTATCCTCTCTCTCATTTTCAATGTTCTGCCCTTTCCCTCTTATTTCCTTAGTTTTCTTTTTCTGTTTTATTACTTATCTATATCACAGTGTCTTTACTTTTGCTTCTGCAACTTGTAAACACACTTTGGTCACGTTAGTATTTGTATTTTATCTTTTAGAACTTAAAGAATGGGTATTATGCAAAATTGAGCTTTCAACAATGTTAGATCGTTGTTCCCTCATCAAAAACATGCCTGAAGAGGTTTTAGATGTCATCCATGTTTGAGTAATTTTGCGATCTCTCCTGGGCCCGATTCCAATCCTCCTGTAAGATTCTGTGCAATGCTCCGCCCACAAGCCTAAGTCACCCATGCTCCCACACGACAGTCCTCCATAAATATACAAAAACACGAGACAAATCTGTACACGACAACTTCACAAACCTGATGTGATGTGCAGTAGTTTCATTAGTGGGATGCAGCTGATTGTGTTGTGATAGCGGCCTGAAGGGGGAGTGACTTAGCGCCGAGAGCAAAGGGAGCGGAGACTCAGAGCATCAAAAACAAAAGTGAAACTTATTAAACATGTTAATACATTGTTTTCGGTGAATAAAGCATTTTCAAAACAATAAAAGATAACATGGTGATTTAAATATGTTATGTGTTAGCAGTTAATACCCCATAGAATTACCGTAAAATACCCCCTTTCTAGATTAGATTTGCGTGAAAGCTCCCTCTGCTGACAGCAATAGACATGAACTATGAAAAAAGCCTTTTAAAAGCCATTTAACAACAGGGCCGTAATCTACCCATGTGTTTGTAGTGAGCACAATATTAGTGTGAAAATGCTCAGAAAGAGTCCTGTGATGGTTGAAAAAACATAAAAAAACTGTGGAGTAGATCTCTGGGTTTGTGATGTATTGCATGTATGCCTACAAAAAGTGTCTTGCATAAGAACTCAACAACAGCATTCATCTGTGGGTGTTGGAATCGCACCGCCAACCTGTGGGTTAGTGGATCTGACCTCTCACCCGACTATGTTTGTGTTGAGAGCAGGATTCAAACCGCTAACCTTTGGATCAATGGACAAATTCTGTACCAACTGAGCTACTGTCTAGTAGAGCCTACATCTCCAAAGCTCAAAACGCTCTGTTCCACCTTGTGATGTCATGAAGGGGTAGTTTTCAAGTTAACAGCTCCTTTTACCTTTAGTTCAGTTGAGATTGGCAACTCCAGCTCTGAAATTACCCAAACGATTCTAGTGAAGGTGTATGGACTTTAAAAACAAAACGGATCACTTCCTGTATTACCACACGACATCACAAAGTGGGACAGAGTGTTTTCAGTTTGGAAGGAGTACTCGGCCTAAATATGCAACTGTCAATGGATGTCATGTCCAGTGGATTAGAGAATCAATACTTTCCAATCACCATAAATCTGGAATGCTACTCCCCCCTCCTCATTACTGACCTCTACTTCCAGGTGTACACACTACACACTACATAGACCAACGTACATCATAATCACGCTCACTGGACGCGTGCTTCCACTGTATATGGACCCCCGCGGCCTTCTGGGTAATGCGCCGGAGTAGGACGGATCCGGTAGGCGCTGAGACTGGAGGAGGAACAGAGAAACGTCCCATAGAGAAACAGATGGAGTGAAGTCGGCGCGCTTTGGATCACGCACAGCTAACACTTGTCTGACACCGCAGGGACACTTATGAGTTATTATTATGTAAGAGCAGAAAATTGCGAGTCGTTTATAAAAAATATGAAACAAGACGTAAAGAGGTAGAAGAAATAGCTTGTTTCTAGGTAGCGATAAGTTGCATTTACGATTTTCAGATTAAAACCCACTCTTCCTTCGTGTAAGTTAAAGGTGCACTATGTAACATTTCAGGTGGAGAGTCTGCCACTTGCTCGTTTCCATGGTGAGGTTATTACCATGTTCCAAAGTGTGGAATTAAAGAGGGGTATTACGCGAAATCAACCTTTTGGAGCTTTCTACCTTGTTATAATGTTGTTCCCTCATTAAAAACATGTCTGACGAGGTTTTAAATGTCATCCGTGCATGTTTGAGTAATCTAGCGATCTCTCCCAGGTCTTTTTTCGAACCCTCCTTACAGTTGGCAGTACGATTCTGGCCAGTGCTCAAAAGCTATATACAAAAGCTTCAAAAACGAAAATAAAGCTTATTAAACATGTCAGTGCATTGTTTTGGGAGAATATAGCATTTTCAAAACAATAAAAGGAAACATGGTCATCTAAATATGTTATGTGTTGCACTTAATACCCCATAGAAGTAAAATACACCCGCTTTAAACTCTAACTAAGCACATACTGCCATTAGGCCATGTTACAGGTCAGATCTGTGGAGAGGCGACTGCGCTCACAGTAAGAGGGTATGTTTTTCAAGGTAAGTTTCAAGTTACTGTAAAAAAAACAACACTTGGAACAATTGAATTTTGCAATCTCTAATCAAAACTAATTTCACAAAAGTAGAGCTATTACTATGATTTTATTTTGTACTATTATTTGTATATTTTTGTAATCTTTTGTAATGTCTGGCTTTTGTTCAGCGGTGGAAGGTAATGCAAGTAGTAAAGTACTGTACTTAAGTAGAATTTTTTGGTATCTGTACTTTATTTAAGTACATTTTACAGTGGATACTTTTTACTTTTACTTCACCACGCTTGAGAGCAGGTGTCTGTACTTTCTACTCCACTACATTTTTGAACTGCACTGAAAAGTAAAAAGTACTTTTCATATGATTTGAGGGGTTATTTTCACCATGTTCGTGTTAACATTCTGACTAAAGTTTTCGAGTTCAAGCTTCAGCTTTGAGCAAACAAAAATAAATACACAAAATTCATAAGAAAACTGAAGGAGTTGATTTGTATTGTTACTGTTGACCAAAATATGTCTCACTTTTAATCAATATCACTACATTTACACAAATGAACAACATGTGTGAAATACTTTTACTTTTCCTCTTAAAGTACCTTTTGAAATGGGTACTTAAATACTTTTACTTAAGTAGATTTTTTCAAGTGATACTTTTACTTTTACTTACTTGAGTAACTTTTTACCTCTATATCTGTACTTTTACTTAAGCAACAAAATTGAGTAGTTCATCCACCACTGGTGTTGTTTTAGTTCTGTTTTTTTCTGTTTTCTTTTTCAGTAGCTAATGGAAATCTGAAAAAAACCCCAAAACAAATCACGACATGACATACCAAAGATGACAAAACATAATTAAAATGCTACTTTTATGATGTCCTGTTTCTCTTAAACAGTTTGCAAATGTATGATATATGTAAAATGTGCTCATGGAGACACAGTTTAACTTCAAACTAGAGCAAACGACTCAATGAATTAATCACAACTAACTGTCACGGCCCCTTCTTAGCTGCCTCCTTGTGGCTGTGTATTTAATTGTTTTGCTGTGTGCAGGTGGAGCTGGGGAGCGCCTCTGGCCGTGCATGTGTCAAGGGCCCGACGCACCGCACCTGTATGAGACCCGCCTACAGCCTCTGCCTCCGGCTCGCTGCGCTCCCAGCCTGCACCTGTGCGCCGGCACCATTTAGCACTAAACCCAGACATTTTCACATCACATTAATAACCTTAAAAGTGTTTGTTCATTTTGCTGGACTCCATTTTGTCTGAACCCTGAGCCAGTTCGTGACATAACTGATTGCTGAAATAATCAACTAATTCAGTGATTAAATAGTCATTTTCTGAACTATACACTGCAGACTCCAAAACATGTGCTGAGAACAAGACTCAGACAGAGATGTAATTATGCCAAAATGACAGAAAAAACATGAAAATGCACATTTTAAAAGCAGAACTTGGTAACATTTTGACCATATTAAACATCTTTGTAAATCCCTGTGATGGTTAAGTATGTATTTTCAGGGTATTTGAAGCATCTATAGTCTCCCTCTGCTGTCTCTGTGCAGAAAACCAGACTTGTAACATGGTTGACTTGATCCGAAGACAGTTCTTTTGATATTTGGCAACATTATATGATTTTTATGATTATACTACCTTATTTCAAGAAAAACAAAAAGAGAAGAAAAGTAAAAAGTTCCCTGACAGTGTATTCTCATAAGGGAGCTGCAGGGGGAGCTCTATTGCTGAAAGTTACTTAGTTCTACTTTAATTAAAAAAAAAAAAAAAAAAAAAAAAAAAAAAAAAAAGGAAAAGCATTCACTATCTAAACAACTAATGGAAAATCAAACCAAGAAAGATCTCTCACATATCAGAATACCAGGAGTGGGGTTCGAACCCACGTGGACTGCTGCCCATTGGATCTTAAGTCCAACGCCTTAACCTCTCGGCCATCCTGGTCACAGTTAGCATTTAGTTTTATGTTTCATTTTAGCAAACCAGATATATGCCACTGGGTCAGCCACTGTCGCACTTGGAAGAAAGGACTTCCTGCAATAGAAAGGAATATTGGTCTGACTTAGATTGGTAGCAAAAATATGCAGGATTACTCAAACATGCATGAATGGAACCAAAACTCAAGAAATGTTTTCGAGGGATCTGAACAGATTTAAACCCTTCAAACGATCCGTAGAGCAGAATATCGTTCCTTAAATGACCTTGTGAGTTCTATGCGGGCCGTGCGTCACATTCACAGGTGCAGGCACAAAGAGGAAGTGCAGGATTTGCTGAGTGCAGATGGAGGGAGATTAGAAAGTACTGCGTGCGAGAGCTCATCAAAACTCCACGACCCACTTTTCCATCAACTGCCCTAAAACTTTGGCCTAAATGAACAAGCTGTTGCAGGGCTAAACGTGTAAATAGTTTTCACAGACGTGCATGTTATAAGCGTTCTGAGTAATATGGTCGTTTTTGGTCAATGTTGGAAGCAGTTTCTAATATCAAAATATCAGTAGCTTAAAAACAACAGAGTGAGTAACTGGTTTTGCTTGAGTTACTTTGTTTTGGCATTAGCAGGAGTGGAGGTTGAACCCATGAGGACTGCTGTCAGCTGGGTCTTAAATCCAACGCCATCCTGGTGCATAAAAAGAAACTGTGGTAGGGATGGTCAGATATGGATTTTTTTAGCCGATACCTATACCTATGCTGAAAAAATATTGGTGCCAAATTTCGTCTACATTTTCAATATTGTCCCAATGCCGATATCTGTGGAAATCATCTGAAAATCGCAGATAACTGATAAATTCTCCCTAATTTTACATCAATGGAAGGATACATGGTTTAATACAATGCAATAACCATGTCTTTGTATGTTGTTCTTACCTCACCAGTGACACTGACTGTATTATTTCACACATTTAACTGTATTTACTTATTGTTTACAAGACCTGGTACATATCATTTTTCTTTTTCTTTTTTTTTTTTTTTTACCAATTAAAGCGCCACAGTAAATCTGCTGTTTCACTGACGTAAACTCATAAATACTTACCACAGGTACTATCCCTAAGTAATAATTAGAACATGAAAACCTGTCATATGCACTTTAAAGATGCGCTGTGTAACTTTTCCGGTGGCATGTAGCTTATCGATCTCCATGGAGACTTGCAGGTGATTCAACCAGGCAAAGACACAGGTCAGATATGTGGAGAAGCGAACCCGCTCACAGTAACAATGCATGTTTTTCAACTTACAAATGGCATTTTTAGCAATAATTGACAAATACTAAAATGATAACTTAAATGCAATGCTGCAGAACATATCAGGCAAACCAAAATCCCCATGGCGACACTCAGTTGGCACACTCTCCACCCGAAAAGTTACATAAAGCACCTTTAAGAAAGCAACAAACACAAGAGAGTTATTTCTAGAAAATCCCAAATCTTCTTAGTCACATGTAGGACAACAAGACTTATGTAAGTGCAGTGAACAGATGCAGAGTAAAGACAGGTGCGCTCGCTAATATCACCACTGTTTCTCAGACGGGTGGGATTTTAAGCGCTCGTCTTTGGTACAGTTACATAAGGCCAACAGATCTGTCCCCTCCTTAATGTCAGGAGCTGTTCAGAATTCGAATGCGCCGAGACCTGTGTGGAGATGACATTTGAGTCTGAAAGGTCAAAGATACACGGATGTTGCACTGATGGGCACAACCGGAGCTTCTGGTAAGAAACAGGAATACAAGTCTTCAGGCAATGACGAGATGTCAAAATGTGTGTAGTTACAGATATGGCTCAGAAAGTTGTGTTGTAGAATAGATCGTAGTAGCCAGAGAGTTGTAAGAAGAGAAAACTTACTTACTTTGAGAGCTGAGAAATAAACTCTGAACTCTGAGAGCGAAGCACTAAACTGTTAATCTGAAGTGAGATAAATTTGATTTTATTTGTAAATCATAGGTGACCAATGAGCTCCTTCATTTCACGTGCCACTGAAAAAAACAGATCTGATTGCACAATCACGTTTGACTTGAGACTTGAGACACAGTGGTGTCCACTCACCTAAGACAGTAACAAGCTGCATGAAGTGAATTATATGAACGCAAAGCTCAACAAAGCCTTACCAGGAGTAGGGTTCAAACCCACAAGGGACATCTCCCTCTGGAGAGCATTGGAACAAATCAGTAAAGTTGTGAAACACATGTGGTCAGTTATCTCTGAGGTCTTTATAGACAAACCACAAATCTCTTTCATCAAAGCCTGGACCGCTATTAAAATGTTCAACTGGAGTAATGCAAGTTTTATTTTGTCATCTAGGGTTTTCATAATTAAAGTCTACTAGGAGTGGGGTCCAAACCCAGGAGGACTACTGTCCATTGGACGTTAAGTCCAACACATTAACCACTCAGCCACCCTGGCCGTCACTTCTAGTGATGCTTGCTTTACATATTCCTACAAGGTGTGGGATTCCAGCACACAAGAGCATGATAAAGTACTGTTAGTGTTTGAAAGTATACTGTTTGTGGAGTGCTAACTAATCAGGCTGCCAGTTGTAACAAAAGGTTTCAAATAGTTGTCAGTGTGATTTAGACTAGACTGGAAGCTTTGTCTAGCTTAAACAATTCTTTGACAAATGGAAAACAGTTTCAATTCTAAACATGAGGTTAACCAAGGTGAACAGTAACAAGCTGCTTGAAGTGAATTGTATGGACACAAAGCTCTACCAGGAGTGAAGTTAGAAACCACGAGGGACATGTTCAACTGGCTCTTACACCCAACATGTAACCCACTCAGCCATGCTCACTGCTTTAAACTTAGGCAAAAAGTTGAGTATATTTTAAAACATGGATCAATCACTCAACCGGAGAAGTGCAAGTTTTCTTTGTCTTCTGCACCATGAGCTTCTTTAAATGTCTTCAGATCTACCAGCAGTGGTCCTCCTTATGGAGCAAACTACTAATGGCCAACAACATGTTTAAATGGTTGAAAGCTAAAATCTTATTTTTTACACAATATCCACTTTCAGTGGTGGAAGATAAAGTACTGTACTTAAGTAGAATATACAGGTATCTGTACATTACTTAAGTACATTTTACACTGGATGCTTTTTACTTTTACTTCACTACATTTGAGAGCAGTATCTGTACTTTCTACTCCACTACATTTTTGAACTGGACTGAAAAGTAAAAAGTACTTTTCATATGATTTGAGGGGTTATTTTTACCATTCTGACAACATTCTGACTAAAGTTTTCGAGTTCAAGCTTTGGCTTTGAGCAAACAAAAATAAAAACACAAAATTCAAGAGAAAAATTAAGACCTTGATTCATGCTGCTACTGTTGACCAAAATATGTATCATTTTTAATCAATATCACTACATTTAACACTTAAACAAATGAACAACACTTGTGTGAAATACTTAGTTTTTCCTCTTAAAGTATATTTTTTAAAACAGGTACTTTAATACTTTTACTTCAGTAGATTTTTTCATGTGATACATTTACTTGAGTAACTGTTTGCCTTTGTATCTGTACTTTTACCTAAGTAACAAAACTGAGTACTTCATCCACCACTGTCCAATTTAAAGTCCCTATAATCAAATTAGTAAAATTAGAAAGTGTTTTATTGTCCAAGAATCAGGACGTGCGTGTTAGCATGCTAGTAGTTGTTAATATCACTGTGATTTCAAACTTGCTCTGGCCTCTGAAAACTGTGAAAAGCACTTATAAACTCATCAGGGTGAGTAATTAGGACGCGCGGAATGCATAAGGTAAGTGAGGAATAACTTTGGACCTCTGTTTTTCACGTTTTTAAGACAGTAAAAATCAGACAGAGCACTTTTAAGTAATAGTAACCAGAACCAATGTCACCCAAGCGTTCCATAGCAGTTTTCATGATAACACTTTACGTATATGCTCTCAGTGAACTCCATTCTAACACACGCCATGAGCACTGTGTTTATTGTAGGGGTCTGGAGCTGCCCGGGACGTATACGTGAGAAAATGATTTACACAGACTGAATTATGAGCTGCAGTAAAGAGGTGACGGAACCCAGAGGACGCTAAGCTAAATACTAGCCACTGGACGCTACGCACATTTTAAACAGGGCTTACAGGAAACAGAGCAGCCAGGAGATGCAGAGAGAGCTCCCTATAGCATGAGACTGTAATGTACATAGGGTATAATTTAGAGTTCAGAGTTACTATTTATTTATTTATTTTTTTAAATGACGTTTCCTCATCAGAAACATACCTGGAGTTGTGTTTTGTTTCATTCACATGTTTAACACACAAACCCTGCATTTTTAGGCTGTCTTCTTCTCTCAAAATGAAAACACTTTGTTCCACCTTGTGATGTCATGTGGTAAAACAGGAAGTGCTTAACTGTGTTTTTAAACTCACTAGAATCATTTGGATAATTTCAGCCCTGGAATTGCCAATGTCTACTTAACAAAATGTAAAATGTAGCTGTTAGCTTTAAAAGTACAACTTCATGACGTCACAAGGTGGAACAGAGCATTTTGAGCTATGGAGATGCGGACAGACTAGTAATACAAGGTTACGTATGTTTGAATGAAACAAAACACAACTCCAGGTATGTTTTTGAGGAGGTAACAGCGTTATCACATGGCTAAAAGCTCACAAGAGTCAATGTTGTGTAATATGGGACCTTTAAGGGACGTACATCATTCTTTTTTTTTTTTTTTTTGTATTTAGAGTTTGTGGTAATGGTGTTTCATTTTTCAGTACTGCATGTTTTGTCCCTCTTCAGCTTTCAAAACTGGTATACTGGTCATCTTCTGGTAATCACTGAAACTCCTGTGTTTTTACAGCACAAACAAGGGGAAAAAATCTCAAAGGAGACATATTGTAAAATCAACTTTATTTTCACCTTGCCCTACCACCTATCTCCACCCACTGCTCCGTACTCTTCCTGAAGATGTGAGACGGGCCTCTACTTCGACAGTGTTTGAATCCAGGCTCCAAACGGTTCTGTGTAGCTGTGCATATGACTGAAAGGTTTTTATTCTGCACTTTTCTCTTTTAACGTTCATTTTACGATGATTATTTGTGTTTTGATTTGTTGTATTGTGATTTTAATGTCTTTCTTAATCTGTAAAGCACTTTGAATTACTTTGTGTACAAATTGTGCTATACAAATAAACTTGCCTTGCCATGTAGGATTTTGTAAAGCACTTGAATTACTTTGTGTACAAATTGTGCTATACAAATAAACTTGCCTTGCCATGTAGGATTTTCAGCAATAAAAACACGTAAATGAAAATCTGCTACTTGTTACGGTGAAATGCCATAAAGAGGCGGGGCCTATCAGTTCTATGGTTTTGAACAGTAATTCAATGGGCTTCTGGGTTTCCAAGCCGCTTGAGATCATTGTGGTTTACATGTAACAAAATCTAAAATAAATATATAGTTTTGCACTAAATATCTTCTTTAAATCAAATTTTAAACCCTGTAAAAATGTATTGCAAGTTTGTAATAATTCAATTAAACTTATGGATAAAGTTAATTAAGTTAATAATAAACATATTTCTGTTTGAAACGGTCACTATGAATGTGTCTTTACGAATGCGTATGGGGCCGAGGACACGAAACAGCAGCCACGTTATTGCCACTCTACCCCAGGGCAGCTGTGGGTAATGAAAACCTACCCCACGCTTTGAAATGCACTTCACAATACACTTAATCAAACTTGCCTAC
>KN469662.1:6351-24369 GCA_000787095.1 Periophthalmodon schlosseri
CTTAGCTCATTCACCACTCACAGTGGGGTCATTGTAGCAGAGTAGCAGCCATGTCATCACAAACAAACCTTTGTGGAACAAACCCAACAAATGGGGATGTTCAAGAATATAATACACACTGTTAAGACCATATACTGATAGTTTGACCATTTAAAATCAAGATAGAGACACCTTCTAATTTGCAGCTTCAGTTAAGAAGCTGTCAGAAATCCATTTATAAAAAGGGAGAGGAAATGCAGAGCCACTTTTTATGGCCCATGTTAGACACTGCGACATGATTTTAAAACACTTTAAATGCGATATGTGTAAATAAACTGAGATTTATAGACTCTTTCAGCCTCTGCTCCAGTCGTGTTTCCTCTCTTTGTTCTTACAGTGAGGTTGCCATGGTCTTTCCTCTTAGTGCATGTTGTGTCTGTCTCTGCATGGCCACTGGCTGTGGTGGCTGCTGGGAAGCAGTGATTAGAGAGGCAGAATGCCCAATGCAGCTGTGGCTGACTGATGATATGTCCACTGAACAGGTCCAGAGCAGCTAACAAAAACACAAGCTTTCACCTTCAGTAGTCACACATTTGTAGCAGGGCTGCACCATATATCGCAATGGCACAATTATAAAATCACAAAGGTTGCATTTATTTAGACCTCCATACATGTTCTTATATGTATATGATTCTTGTATTCATTTATCAGTTCATATTTCAGTCTTCTCTCAATTGTCAATGTGCAGAATCCTACTTTATAAACATTTGTTGCAAATCTAGTCAACTGTAGTACTAACAGCAATAACATTTTTTTTTTCCCAAAATTGTGCATTTTGCATTATTAAATGTGACTGATAAAATGTGACTGATTAAAATGGTTTAGTAGTTTACTTTGCTGTGTACAGAAAAGTTTTTGGATAAAGTGTAGGGGATCCCCTATACAGACCTGGTGTGTGTGTGTGTCTGTGTGTCTGTGTGTGCGTGTGTGTGTGTGTCTGTATGTGTGTTTGTGTGTGTGTGTGTGTGTGTGTGTGTCTGTGTGTGCTGTTCAGTGTTATCCTGTGACACTCTCTGTGGCAGGCTGCATGTATCACCCCCTGTTCAGTGTTATCCTGTGACACTCTCTGTGGCAGGCTGCATGTATCACCCCGCGGAGCTGTACTCAGGCCGTAACACATGGGACTCCTACCCAGCTGGAGGACCTAACAGAGGACAGTGGCCTTCTGTACACAGTCGGCCCTGGAGCCACGCTCAAAGGTCAGTAACTTTATTACAAAACTCATACCTTTATCTAAGCTTTTATTATTTGTTTATCTAGTTCCATAGATGTCAAGCAGGGCTATTTCTAGCCAAAGTAAAAAAAAAAAAAGTAGTCTGAAATCAATTCAGCTAAAGTGGGTAACTTCTATGGCTATGAGGGTGAAAGTAGGCCTGGGCAGTATTACAAAAAAAAAAAGTTTTTCCTCTTATTGATAGATCTAAATTTGGATTTTATTTTGTCAAATAAAAGTGGCTTTCACTGTTAATAACATAAACAATTCTAACTTTTAATCAGTGCATTTTAACACACAAATATACACATTTCTTCCTCCAAAGTCTGAATTCAGCTCCAAACCACATGCTTGTACTGATAGAGGATTGTCTGTAGACTGTCTGTCAATTAAAAAGACCCAATCTGATCACTGACAATTAGAAACGACTTAATCTTGTTCTTGAAAAAAGTTGATCAATTGCACATGCCTTATTGTGACTCTATTGTTGTGCGCAGAGGGTCACTGTGCCCTGTGGGCCCAGAGTAGAAGTTTGCGCTGATTCAAGTTCAGAAACACATTAGAAGCTGACTGATGAACTGGCTGTAATGAGCTTATTCATCTCGTGTCTCTTGAGCTGCAGCTGGGAGCATGTCTCCATCTGCAGTGTGAGAACCAGGACTCTGAATGAGGAAGCTGATTGTGACTGCAATGAATATGATGAGGACTAGAGCCATTAGTGTCTGATTAGAGATTTGGGCTACACACGAGCAGTCATGTTATAGTTGCTCTTTTAATAGACAACAACTTGAACTGAAGAACAACTTAAGTGTGGTTTATATGGGCTACATAAAAGTCAAATTTCTATAAAAAATTAATTTTGTACAAAAGTAGATTGAAGTAGTCCGAGAGTTGTAAAGAGAGGCAGGAGACTCTGGACGTCTAAGGTATGGATGTCTAAGTTTATTTATTTTGGGATAGTATTGTCCATTGAAGTCTGGCCATGGTTCCATTGTAGAAAGTATTACAATCTGTGATGACGTAGGTCAAATAAAACTATCAACTGTTAAGGTGCAAGCTGGAGGTGTCCTTGGTACAGTAGTACAAAATATGTTTCTCTTAACATTAATTATATAATAATAAATTATAATTATAAAATATTCATGAACATGTAACTGGTTGGATTGTGACATTTAAATTGCATGTTTATTGTTTGGGAACACCTTTGGAAAGCTTCTATTTGAGTAGATGGATGTTAATTTGTTTCTGTGCATTTGGCTGTTTAGCAATAATTAGGGAGTTTAGTGGTACAATAATCCCAACCTGGGTTTTATTGCACTTGGATTGTTGTGAAACTCAATGAGATGCCGTGAGGAATAACTGTTGGAATAGTAAATTCTGCTTGTTGAGGATTGGTACGCACAACATAGTGTCTTAAACTATGCAGGTATTTTATATATAAATATTTTCCCTGCCTCATTTCAGACACAAAATAAAACAAGCGGTTAGGGTTATGACTTGACATTTTAGTCCTTAATTGTTGCAGTCTGGACTTCCAAGTAAATGGCAATGATATAAGACAAGTTAGACGTGTAATTATGGGAAAGAAAAGCTTCCATGGAGATAAGACACAACAAAACAGCAATTTCCTATCACAACCATACATTTATATACATACACACTACACAAATGAGTGTCATTACTATTGTTATGTCCCTGTAGCAACACCAATTTCTGTTCTAACTATGCTGCTCTCCTGAGATACCATAACATCTTTATATTTATATTAACCATAATTAGCTTTTTTTTTTCTTCTTCTTCTTCTAGATGCCAAGACCGGCGCAACCAACCACACCATCCACCATCGTATCGTCTCTATAATAGGTCAGTGTTGCATTTCACATCCAAGTTTTCTCTAATACAACAATATAACACTTGGTTAGCGTTTATCCTTGTATTTCAACTAGAGAGGACAGACCAGTTGACCATGTCCCGGGCAAGAATCTGTCTAAGGGACATCCCATGCGTGTTTGGGATGGCAAAGAGCAGCCATACAAGACCCAGAGCTGGCACCACGATTCCATGCGGTCCTTCCATAACAGAGGGGGAAGCGGTTATTTACCAGGACCAGGAGAGCACTATACCAACTGGAACAACAATGGTAACTCTTTGGTAAGAACTGCTGAACAAAAATAGAGAAAGTTATCAGATATGTTAAAAGGTGCACTATGTAACTTTTCTGGTGGAGAATCTGCCACCAGCCTGTTTCCATGGAGGCATTAAACTTGTGTATCTTGTATTTGTATTTTTTTTTTTTTTTGCTAAAAGAATATCTTAATAGACACACCTACTGTGTGTGGGGCCATGCTCTATGATCTATAGAGATCTGAAGTGTAACTTGGCCTGGTGGCATCATTTGGTTGTCTCCATGGAGATAGATAAGTTGAATGCCATAGTGTGGAACAAGCAAAAGCAATAGCATCTTCATGGAGACAAGAAGGTGCAAACCCTCCACCAAAAAAGTTACACGGTGCACCTTTAATGTTGGCTGTCTGTGTGTGATAGCCTCATCGCAGCAGAGATCTCCCATCACTGCCAGATAGATTTGCCCCGTCAGATTGTAGAAGGAGTTTTCCAGGTAGACTGGTAAACAACAGACCATTACCATGGAAACGGCCAACCCTCCACCAGCGTAGAGAGCAGTTTCACCAGCACAGCCCACCTCAACCTTTGTCCCCTCGAGAAGAGTGTGCAATCAAGAGGAGAAGGGACTCTGAGCAGGTGAGAGCATGTGGCCAAGAGCCTGTCTGTGGAGAGATTCTTTAGCTGTATAAAAGTGTAGGCATCAAGTCGACACTGGGGTGGCTATGTGTTAAGATGAAAAAAAAGAAAGACGACATAGCACAAGTTTAGTTTCTATGACAACATACATGTATAACCATTGTGGGCCTTTGTGCAACACATGGTATTATTGATATTGTATGGAACCAATATTTAATAAATAATAAAGAAATCATAATGAGTCATGCCACTTTAAATTTTGTCCAAATTGCAGCTTTGACATTTTTAATTTCAATTTTACTTCTAGTTATAATGCATCATATATTTTCTTTTTTAGTCATTTCATCCTGGCTCAAGGCATTCAACATTACCTACCCACCCTCCATCACCATCACGGCACCACCGCAGCAACCAAGAAGACTGGAAACCTCTGGGAAACAGGCCAGGACATTCCCAATACTCTGACTGTAGGCCCTCAACCTCTCAGCATCAGGTAGACTCAACTTTTAACTTTATAACACATAACTTGACATAATCTTCATACTGACATTAAAAACCTTTGAAGGATTCCTTAAAACCACATACTGGAGGGAAAAGCAATCCAACATCTTTAAGTCGACCCCCACATCATGAAGGCAGGGGAAAAGAGGAGCGAAAGACCCCCTGTTCACCAGCAGATCACACTCGTGTGCCTTATAGTCACCAAAACCCCCACCACCATCAACGGCACACTGGCCTCAGCAGAACGCAACAGCACAACCCCCCACTGCACCCTGTGGAGGATAAGGATTCACGCAGCAACCACAAGCAAAGACCAGTACGTAAAACTGTTTTTCAGGTAATTTGACAATGCTAATCAATCGAACATGCTAATAAATCTTCGTAGAAAGATTTGTCTGAGATCAAACAAAAATAATTATGAGTTCTAGGAAACCATAATTCACACGTTCTGAACCCTGTATATTTATGAGTTTAACAATGATGACAATCTGGCACCATTTCCACAGCAATTAACAATTCAAGACCAAACATATCTTTTGAATGGGCAAAAGTCCTCAGAATCAAGATTCCAGAAATGTATTTGCCATTTGTGCACACACAAAAGTCCATACACATTGGAATTCTTGTGCAGGATCCAAGTAAAAACAGGTAGATGTGCTTTTGAGAGAAGTATACACTCATACAGAGCATACAGAAAAAAATATATATATTCAATACCTCATTTGAACAGGCCAGTTATTTAAAAGCAGCAGTGAGGCATACCACTACTAATAATAAATACTGCACATTGCACATAATGATGAGGTAGCAGTAGTCATTTCACCTATTATCAGCAAACTAAAACCCATGAATAGTAAATTTAGACTTAGACTTTATTCACTATTATACTGCAAACAAATGTGGCTATAATATCTATCTATTTTGCACAAAATAAACATATATCTATATATTGTTTTTGTCCAGGGGGCTCAGCACTGGGGAAGTTCAAGGGATCCAGGTCCTTCCAAGTTCTCTGCTGCAGACACTTCAACTGTTTCATCCACACATTCCACTGCCAACAGCCCAACTGCCCCATGCAGTCCCACTTCACATCGACGAGAAGGCTCCCCCATAAACCACCGGAGTAGTCCTGGCAAAAGCACTCATCAGAAAGTCCACAGAAGCCCTAGTCATACTCCGAGATCCAGTCCGTCTGTAACACTATCCACTAGTACAGGCTCATCAGAAAAAAGCAGGAAGATCCCACAGCACCTGACGTCCAAACAGTCCTCTCACAAGTCCAGAGAAAACAAGCTTAAATTTAAAGAGAGGAAACTAAAAGATAAAAAGAATCGAACAGGTGAAGATAAAGACAACAGAAAGACTGATGAAAGAAAACAGAGAAGGAAAAAAGAAGGAAAGTCCTCAGATGAGAGGAAGAAAAAGAAGAATAAAGCATTAAGAAAAGAGATAGATTCAAAAGAAAGCGCTGCTTCCATCTCCAGATGCAGTTCTAAAGTAAAAATATCAGAAAATCGCAAACACAGAGAAAGGAGTGAACTAGCTGACAAGGCGTCCCACAGACTGGCTGCAAATGTCCAGAATACTTCTAAAATTCACTCATCCCCTAGTAGAGACAGGCACACCTCAGCAAAGCTGTCCTGCAAATCAGATAATCATAAAACCCTGAAAAAGAACAGCACCAGCTCAAAGGTTCACCTCAAGAAGAAACTAAAGCGGTCTGTCCATTCAAAAGACAGGCAAGATAAGAGTGTAGAAAAGACTACTTCTGTATTGGAGGGCACACACGCAAATTCCCAAGATGCCCTCCCTTCCTTACTGTTCAAAGCCTTAGAGCCACTCAGTACAGCATGTTCCGTAAGCTTGGAGCAGCCCATCCGTGGGAACCAAATTGGGAAAAGACCTGTTCTCAAGGCCCCAGATCTGCAGCCAGTAGGCATCATTGGAAATTTGAGAGATTCTGTGGACAATCCTGCTAATAGTCCACCTGTGCTAAGTTGGCAAGGCTCTCCAGTGTCTGTAGAAGATGATGACGAACTCGAAAAGGGAGTAATAAGTAGACCTGTCCTGCAGCCCAGCCCCACACAGTCCCCTTGTCCTGAACATAACATGGATTCTGATGGTAACATTAATGGAATCACAAAAGATAGTACATTTGAGCTTCCCATTACAGTAGACAAGGTAGAAAGCAATAGTGAGGCGTACAATCATAAAAAAGGAATGGATGATGTTTTTAAAAGTTTAGCCACGTTTCTCGGGGGGCAGAGGATTCCATGTCGGGGCGGTCCATTTGGTGGGCCTCCTGGTGTGGACTCGAAAGGAGTGAAATATTCTTCATCTCTCTCAATACAACCAGACATTCACAGTCTCGAGAATCAGGATGCCTCCTCTTCATCAAAACCCAATAAGGAATTACCTGTTCACTCTACCTCAGGTGCAGTTTTGAGTCCACCTTTTAGGAACGGCCCCATGCAGAAAAGACAAAAAGAAGATAGTATTGTGAAAGAGGAAGAGAAAGAAAACAATATCGGGGGTGATAGTGAAAAGCTGCAGGCCCCTCTTCTGGACAGCTCACTAAGTGCTGAGCTCACACTAACCACAACACACACAACTGCACTCCAAGGCTTTATTCACATGCCTGCCAAAACAGAGGAAAGAACTGCAAATCTACGGTGCTCTGACTCGGACAGAAAGAGAAAACATCCAGCTCAAGATGGAAATCAGGAAGAAGAAACAAAAACTAAGAAAAACAAAACAGAAAGCAGCGCTGTTTGTCATAAAAACAAAACAAATGAAATTAAAGTTGAATGTAAAAAGCCGGTTTCATTCTCAGTGCCAGTCATCTGCAGAGAACTCCTCCAACAAAGCATGCAAGGCCAGACTCCTCAGGAAAACCAAACTTCACACAGCAAAGACATCCAAGCAGACACGAAGCCACACATTGGTAGCATGGAGGCCACACACACTACTGTAAACACAAAACAGAATAAGAAAAATGTATCAAAGGCAGCTGGAAACAAGACCTCAAGGTCAACTATAACAATCAATCTGACAAAATTATGTGTCACCACACCAGCATCAAAACCCCCAGTACCTCCAAAAGACCCTCTCAAATTGAAAGCTCTGTCTCTGGGCATGTCCAAGGAGGTTAAGATCCTTTTGGTCCGAGTCAAGAGTGATGGACGGCAGACTTACAACATATCAGAAGTGGAGGAGCAGCGAATTCCACTGTCTACAATCAGCATTCGCAACACGGCCTCTGAGCTGATCAAAGCCTGCAAGTGAGTGTAACATCTAATATTAATGTGTGAAAGACTTATGCCTTAGCTTTTTTTATCTTTTTTGATGAATCATGGCTCTCTCATGCCTTTTTATCTCTGTGTTCCAGGGGAGTCTGGGTGAAGGGGAAATTTAAGGAGTCATACCTGCTCCCGGCCTTTTCTGTTAAGCCCAACATCGAAGTCCACATCCCAATTCCTCGGGACAAACTCAACCCCCCCACTCCCAGTATTTATGTAAGTCTTCCACTTGCATTACCTGCATCAAAGGTTACTCCTATAATCACAACATTTATTTGTATATGTCTGTATATAAAAAAATCTAATAAATAATTATTAAACTTGCTGTTGTGTTTACAGTTAGAGAGCAAGCGAGATGCCTTTTCTCCAGTCCTCCTTCAGTTCTGCACAGATCCTAAAAATGCTGTTACTGTCATCAGAGGGCTGGCTGGCTCCCTCCGCCTCAGTAAGTTTATGTTTATTGGCTGTACATTTGACTTCTTTGTTTGCAGTTTTTTTTTTCTTTTTACATATTGTATTTAAATAACTTTTACATATTTGTGATAGTAGACTGCCTGTATCACACCCAAAAATACTCAGTAGCTAAAATTATCAAGCTAATGTGATCTTGACCAAGCATAGCCCAAGACCTGTACATGGGTCCCACTGCTTCTGACATGGTTGGCCCAGTGACATTGAAGGATGGGTCAAATGCAGAGGATACATTTCAATATGGGGACAAACAATAAAGTGAACCTTAACCTTAATGCTTCTTGCACTGTTTTAACTGCTGTTGCGGCAGTTCCAGTTGTTTTTTATTAAACTAGGAATTTTAGGGTCTAGACATCTGGGATTAAGAACCCAACTGAAAATAATAATGCTATAATAATAATGAATAATAATGAAATAATAATAATAACAGTGCTTATAGTGATATATATATATATATATTTTTTTTATATAAGATCTTGGCTTGTTCTCCACCAAGTCCTTGGTGGAGGCAAACTCAGACCATGCAGTGGAAGTGCGGACTCAGGTCCAACAGCCCGCCGACGAGAACTGGGATCTAAAAGGCTCCTCTCAGACATGGCCCTGTGAAAGCAGCCGCTCACACACCACTATCGCCAAATACGCCCAGTACCAGGCCTCCAGCTTCCAGGAGAGTCTAGAGGTGTGCATTGTTATGCTTTGAGCTAACACAATGTCTGCAAAATATGTCATTTTTAATAGCACATAATGGATTTTAAACCAATATAAATGTCTTACAGGATGAGAAAGAGAGTGAGTCTGAAGAAGAGGAAGATGAAGACAAGTCACCTGAACCAGCTCAAACTAAATCTTCTATATCATTAGCAAATAGTAAAAGCATCTCAGCCAAAGTCAGTTCTGTATCTGCAGCTAGTAAAGGTCCTGGTACCCATAACACCAGGTTAGCTCAAGTATTGATGCTGCTTGAGACATTTAGTACTTTTTACAATAATACTGACTTGAGTCTTGTTTTTTTTTCCCAGCTCAGAGCAGAAACCAGTAGGAAAGGTTATAAAATTTGGGACCAATATTGATCTCTCTGATCCTAAAAGGTGGGTTATCCATTAGTGATAAAATATGTTTTTCAACATTACAGAGGGAATATAACTTGGCTAAAACCAGATTGGCTTATGTGGCACTATGAATTGAGTTCTGCACGTTCGTCAATCTGGAAAGGCCCTCACTGAAAGCGGTTGGGAAAGGAGGGTGATGATGATGAATATTTGAAGTTGATTGGACAAATCATCACAACAGCGGAACAAGCCGAAAAATTGTTTCTTAAATCATGTTGAGAGAAAAGCACAGACATTACAAAGTAATGCATATTTACACTCAAATAAGTCTCAGTACATCCACTGGCGTCACCATGTTTGTTTTGGTTTTGCTTGGGCACTTCACTTTTGACTTCTGCCCAAACCACAATGCTGTGATTGGTCTGAACCACTGGTTAACCAGGCCCAATGAGTTTGTGAACCCACAAATATCGTGAGAATTCATCTTGCTGGCCAGGTTAGAAGCAAAATAGAAAGATTCTTCGACTCATCTCTTGTCATTATGAATATATTGTTTGTTTTTTTGTTTGTTTTTATACCAGTATTGCCTTTATGTTTTGACATCATTAATTGACTTTGCTATCTGACCTGTTGTGTAATCAGGTGGAAGCCGCAGTTGCAGGAGCTGCTGAAGCTGCCAGCATTCATGAGAGTGGAGTCCAGTAACAACATGCTGAGCCACGTGGGTCACACCATCCTGGGCATGAACACTGTGCAGCTCTACATGAAGGTGCCAGGCAGTCGCACTCCAGGTACCGGTCCACACAAGGCCCTTGGACAATACTTCCTGTGCTTTTCAAATTATCTGTCTAAAATTATGTTTGACTTTTTTTCAATCAGGTCACCAAGAAAACAATAATTTTTGCTCAGTCAACATCAATATTGGACCTGGTGACTGTGAGTGGTTTGCTGTCCATGAAAATTATTGGGAGGCAATTAACAGATTTTGTGAGAAGTAAGTTTGATAGGTCTGCATTTTTGTTCAAATTAAAGGGCCTGTACTTGATTCTGATTTCAAGAAGATAATTGCTCTTTATATGATGCACTAAAATTGCAGGTTGATAAGAAAATTCAAACTGGAACACATAACATGCATTTTGCAAACCATTTTTGGGATATTAACTGATAGAGAAACAGGATCACTAGTTTTTCATCCAGTCAGGCACATTGTTCAGACCATGAGAAAACAATAGCCTGACACTGTCCCAGACCTTTGATTCCCTGTCATGGGGCATATTGTTGGTTAATCTTGTCTTTTATTGATCGATGACCGTTTCATTGTTTGAGTTCGTAACTTTCTACTGGTTAAATCAGCAAGTTTTTGAAGCCCTGCGAGGCAACTCTTGTTATGATTTTGCACTTCAGTTTGATTTGATTTATCAAGAGGGAAAAAAAATCACACATAGTGGGCAGAGATTGATGAGAACCATGTGGAAATAACTGCATGAAATATCCCAGACAGTTGTTCTGTGTCGTAGAGCAATATCAGAGTAGTAGAAAGGAGTCGGTGGGCACTGTTAACTGTTCAAACTAAAACATGTATCCCATATACCTGCCGATGAAACTGATTTAATTGTTTGTCTTCAGACATGGGGTGGACTACCTGACTGGGTCATGGTGGCCAGTGCTTGAAGACCTCTACAGCTCTAATATCCCTGTTTACCGCTTCATCCAGAGACCAGGTGACCTGGTCTGGATCAATGCGGGGACTGTCCACTGGGTTCAGGCTGTGGGCTGGTGCAACAACATCGCCTGGAATGTGGGTCCACTAAACTGTGAGTTACTAAGCAAGATGTCATCTCAAATTACTAATTAAATCTAGTGGCCCACATGCCGCCATCCTTACCCTCTGCTTATTTTCTCTTTCAGCATACCAGTATCAGCTGGCTCTGGAGCGCTTTGAGTGGAATGAGGTGAAGAAGGTTAAGTCAATCGTCCCAATGATCCACGTTTCATGGAATGTGGCTCGCACCATCAAGATCACAGACCCAGACACTTATAAGTTAATCAAGTAAGTTTTAGCTTTACTAAGGGCAACATACAATCTTTCCTCAAACAACAGTCCTTGAAACTGCCGACATACATATTGTTTAGATCTGCAGTGTAGATTAAAGTTCAGTGTACAGTTGGGTAGGTGTGAGAGAGAGAGTTCTGGGAGACACATGCTTTTGTAAAATGGCAGGCTTCCCAGTGACCAGGTGTAACATACAGAGCTTAAAGTGTACTGTGATTGTCAGGCTTGGTATACTGTAGAAAACAAAATCTCCCTCTTTTGAATATATTTGCAGGTTTAGGTCTATTTCAGTCTTTTAAAAGATTTCCTATTGTTGTCATCCTATTCAGACACTGCCTGATGCAATCCATCAAGCACATCCAGATTCTCAGAGACCAGCTGGTGGCGTCTGGAAAGAAAATCTCCTACCAGAGCCGTGTGAAGGACGAGCCGGCTTATTACTGCAATGAGTGTGATGTAAGAGTTTTTAAATACTATTTTATGCATAATATAATTTACACTTAAAGGAGACTTTGTGTGCAGCTGGAGGTATTTAATCTGCTGTTTGTGACGAGTGAAAGCAGCAGTAAAAAGTCCTATGTGGTGCACTGTGAGGACTGTGCGCGGAGGAAGAGTCCGGCCCTGACAGGAGTAGTGGTGCTGGAACAGTATCGCATTGAGGAGCTGATGAGGACCTACGACACCTTCACTTTGGTCAGTGTCATGCTGCAAATGTTTACAAAGGCCTCCAGTTTTCTATAAACTGTAATCAATGATAAGACTCTTCACCCAGCTTGCCTATGTATGAATGTGATGTGTGAGTGAGATGTCAGTCTTATGGTGCAGATTGGCTACCATGCCAGGGCACAGTCTACCCCACGGCAGCTGTGGCTACAGAAGAAGCTTACCAACACCTGTTGTGGGGGAGGGAATGGATAATGCAGTATAAAACACTTAGTATTTTGAAAGCCGCCATCTTAATCCAATAAAATATTGTTATGAATAAGGGCTAAGTAAATATGCATTAGAAGCTAAAAGTAAACTGTAATAAAAATATAGCACAGGTTTTTAAGACATTTGATTGTTGAAATAATAACACATACATGCACACTTAAATAAATTTGTAAGTGTGCATGAATGTATTACTTTGGTGCTATTTATCGCTGACTCTTTTATTCTCTCCTCAGGCACCGATGCAGATCCCAAAGTGACAGCTCCTCCCTGGTGTCTATCAGCCATAACCAAAACTCTAATGGCAGCACAAACATTGTCCTGAAGGCAATCTGTTCCTGTTTTTCAGCCAATCACGTTTACTCGGTATTGTTTACATCACACAAACACAACATGGATACTCAGCCAATCCAACAATAGCTCACTGTCTTCCCCAGCTGCTGATTGGACGTGTGTTGTAGAAATAGAATGACTAGAATGGTAAATTTTTCATACAAGAAACATTTTTACAAACAAATGTGAGCTTTGCTAGCACTGAAAATCAGGTTCTTTGTTCAACGGACACTGCTGTGATTTCAAAAGCGTCAAGTAGCCGGTTTTATGTGTAATTCAGGTACTTTTATGCAAATTTACTACTAGGAGCTTTTCTACACCAATCTAGTTATTCTATGTGTCCATGACATTGCTGTGATTCTGTCGTACCAGCAGGGGGACCTCTTCTCACAAGTAGCTGATTGTCACATTTTGGCATCTACTGGTTTTTGTTTTGGTATTCAGGTAACATTGTCACTTGTAATTTCTGTCTGTATACTCTTTGAGGTGCTATCCAATTCATATTTATTCCGCTTAGAAACTTAAAAAAAATAACATACCAGCCTAGAAGTACACCACATTGGCCTTGTGAACTGTATTTAGAGGAGTGGTAATTGGAGGTTCAAACTTAAGACACATTTTTATGTAATAACTATACAAACAAATGGAAACATTTTCTCTAAAATACGGGTTTACTAAAGGACTAATATGGTTTTATTCTTAGTTGGAAATCTGTGTGGGAAACTACAATTCTATTTCCAGATAATGGTTTTTGGTGTTGTTTCTATTGTACACAAATGAAAACACAGTTTTATTTTTGGAATGGGAATACGGTCCCAGTTTTATACCTCTTGTGTTCTCTTGTTACTAGATAAGAAATTGTAAATTGTGCATTAATTTATAGAGTTCTCGTTGGTGTGCATAGATGCAGTACAAAGTAAGGGGTATGTGCTGAGCTCCTTGAAGTCTGATTAAGTAATAATGTCCCTAGAGACACACAATCAAAGCATGCAAGCCAGTGAGGGCAAACGGGCGAGCTGCAGCATTTTACTTCTCCAAAATGTTCTCTTAGCGTGCACTTCTCTGTCGACTTAGGTAACATGTTTAGTTTTAGCACTTAAATCAAATTAAGCCTGGTCTTAAACATACAGACAGTTGTTTTACAGTTCAAATGTCATGTAAATAGACAAAGAGACTCAACCTGTTGTATAGGCAGTAATGTGCAAAAGCCTTTAACCATGTATCCAATGGGTCTGTATTGCAAAATGGTACAGAATCCCTTCAAGACAAACCTGGATCCAAGAATTTTTATAGCTAAAATTGTGTATTTATTAAGCTCCTAACTGCATTTTAGGTTTTGTTTAAGGCTCTGCACAATACTGTCATTAATTCATTTTACCTCATAGTTAAACAGCTAGAGCAACAAATGCTACAACAATACATTTTCTAATCCACTTTTGTGTATAGAATGTTTCAAACTTGGCTCTGCCCACGCCCATCACTCTGTGCACACCATGCAATGTACATAATGTATTGTTTAAAAGTCTAATGCAAGAACCAATGTAGTTTTGTTCTCAGTCAAATGTATTGTTTATATTGTTTGAATACTTCAGTCATTTGCTTCTGCTCTGTTGTTGGTATATTCTAAAATCTTCATAAATATTCTCTTTAATTGTTGTGGGTCTCTGAGCCCACTGTTATACCTCTTTTTTGTTGTCATTTTCGTTGGATATTAGAGAAAATTGTAAATGCTAACATTATTTATAGTGTACATTGTTTTTCTGACATATTTATTGCATATCAAAGGTACTTCATGTAAGAAGGGGCTACAAGGTATTTTCAAAAGTACAAGGGTAAAAGAGAGTGGAGAGGGCAAGTGCAATTGGGGGCGGGTTTATTTACATGGTGCTAGACCCCTCCTTGCCTCAGTGCCCCTCATCAACAGCATTAAATGATGTATGAACACTCACACTTTTGGTGCTTTTACAAACCATAACAAGACTGGTTACATAAATGAAATGATGTCTTTGTACTGTATCAACATCTTTTCTCTTCATTGTATAAAACTCATGAATGGTGAGGCATTAGTGGTTTATGAACATAAGCGATTGTTCATGTAATTGTTGAGACTTTTGGGGATCTGACTTGTAAAGGCATGGTTTGTTTTCTTTCCAGTGTCTTGTCTCATTTGAATTATTTGACTGTATTTATGTCCTTTTGTTCTCTTGTTTGATTCATGCTGCACTTATTACTTTGAGAAGTCACATAGAAAAAAACCTGAGCCAGACCTGTCTTAAATCCCTCTGTGATTTTCTGTGACATATTGTATTGTTGTTCAAGAAATAAAAAAGGTTTTGATAAATTGTTCACCATTAGTGTATGAATTGTAACAGTACTGTATAGACATAAACTTTGAATTCACTTCCAAAATATTTTAGAGTAGTGAATGAAGTCGATAAAGGGTGTGCCACCTGTCTATTTCCATAAAAGATGTCATTGTTTTGCTTGGAATATTCCATAGTAAAGCATTAAACTTATCTATCTCCATAGAGACAAGGGGGACCCCACCATGCCAAGTTAAAAGATCTGTGGAGAGCAGGTGGCAGACCCTCCACTGCAAAAGTTACATAGTGCATCTTACAAATGTTTTCTTGGTGTGAAAAAAAATTGAGAACCACTGACTGCAGTAATATTTTATGTTCACATTGACTAATGTGGGGCCACGTGACACAATACATTGTTTCTAATCAACTTTCATCCGATCAGAATAAGCCTATAGCAAAAATGGTTAGAAGGAGACAACTGAAAACAAAGGCTGAATCTGCACATACTTGCAAGTAAGTTTATAGTTTTATGCAGCATGACCTAAATTGCACTTAAAAGTTAAATCTTAACGGTGTTCACAAAATACTATGCCAAGCCAGGCTCAGCAAAAAAAGAAAAAAATCCGCTGTTAGCGGAATCGAACGAAATAACCTAATGCACCTAATTAGCATATTCTTCAGTCACATTTCTGTAGTTAATTGTTGTGAAGTAGCCAGGGTGTAGTAATAGTAGTAGTTGCGTAATCTAGTTTTGGCTCCCTATAGCCTACTTGGTTCTAAATCCGTGTCTTTTATCAACAAATAAAGGTAACGCGCTTCCATAGTTATCAGTATAAGTGATATTTTGGTATTATTGGCCAAATGTTCCTCCTCTTTCATCAGATGCAGTACAAAGTATTACCACTGGATGGCACTGATGGACCATGCGCGTCGCCTCTTCTTTCATAGTTAGGACTGTGGACTGACTGCGGGAGTGAACAGTGGCATTTCTCATTTTCCTCCCCCTCCTACATTTTTCTGATACCATCTTGTCAAAGCTGCAGCTGCTCCATTTAAAAAGCCAAGCAAATCAAACTGCTCCAGAATCTATGACATTTTGACTGATTATGCTGTACCCATGAGGGCTAAAGAAAACATAATCCATTTTATGGCAGAATTTACTAACTAAAAATCAGTGGTGGAAGAAGCACTCAAATTATGATTATATTGTTCATGTGTCATGTTTCTTGTACTCATTGTGTTTTAGGTTCTGCAGTTGTTCAGCACTTTGCCCAAGAAAAAAAAAAAATCTCTTTTGGACAATAAAGTATATTTGATTTCTTATAAGTATATAACATATAATAATATAATATACATTCAAAAAAATCTTCTTAACTAAAAGTAGTGAAGTAGGCCACCAGTTGAAAAATTTACGTTTACAGTAAAAAAGTAAAAGTATTTCACACAGGTTCTGAGAGCGATTAAAGCATCAAATATGGTGATCTTCATAAATAATTGTGCAAATTTTTTGGTCAAACAAAGAATCAATAACTTAATGTATAGTAATTTTTATTCAGCCTATTTTATTTGCTAAAAAATAACTCCTTGGCCATTTCAGGTGGTCTCAAACTCTGAAGAAAAATACTTTACTTTAAGTCCAGTTTAAAAAAAAAAATAGTGGAGTAGAAATTAGAGATACCTGCTCTCAAATAACTAAAAGCAAAAAGTATCCCCTCTAAAAATGTACTTAAGTACAGATACCTATACATTTTACACTATAGTACTTTTTTATTTTGTTCTGCCACAGCTAAAAAAAACTCTAAACTTAACTGTTCTTCTTCCTATTTTGTATTGGTGTCGACTTCTTGGCCTTGTTTTTGTCAGGTCAAGGGTGAGGGGACAGGAGGTTGTCAAATGTGCAGATGCTCTCCGTAAACCAGTACCACAGCAACGGATATCCCGTTTCCAAGGACAGGAAGGCTGCTCTTCCTCTACAACCCCCCAAGATTCACGTACAAATATAATGTAATACTACTGTCACTGTTAACTGTGCAAAGTAAGTTGTCTCTTTCTTGTTTTTTCATCAGCAGCATAGAAGTTGCATACAGCCTTTGATCACCCATTGTTTTCATCATCTCTACTCAAGGGACAGCATATATCTGCACTCTTCAGAAACCAAATAAACAACAGATACCCTTTGTAAGGAGGAAAGAAGGGACTTCAAAATCAAAACAAGTGATTTCACTCTTTGAACTGGGTCCGTTTGGTTCTTATCAGTCCCATGATACCCTCTTTTCGCCGCCAAATTGGTCAGCATTCCCTCCATCCTCATTTCCTTCAGAGGGCCAGTGCTGTTTTTCATCACAAGGTCAGGAGTCAGCGATACGTCGGCCACTTCTCCAACCAGTGGCCAACTCTGACATGGCCTTTGACATCTCACTTCAGTTGCGACTCCCCAGGAACAGAACACATCAGATAATTTAAGTTGTTGCTATACACACTATTTAAACAGTTCAATCATTTGATTGTTTGTGAGATAAAAATACGGAGAGGGAGAGAGGCCAATTGAAAAACTTAAAACTATAATTAATAAGTAACTTGTCCCAACCTTTGATAAATACTTTTTACATCCTAAGAGCAATGTATTATATCATGAAATCAATGTGTTTAATAAAATAACAGTAAAAAGTAGTGTAAACCCCTTTTAGATGCTCAGAATTTATGGCCAATAGCAGTGTATTCAAGTTCTTCAGTCATTCCATACATTGCAACATTATAAACTTATAGAGCAATGACGAATGTAATGCTCTTTGTAGTATCATTATGCAATTTCATTATATTTTCATAAGAGGAGATTTTATCATCACAACTGGCAGTTGTTTGAGTTTTGTAACCAGGCCGGTTATCAGTATTTGGAGTAGAGAAAGTGGTGTGCGCTTGGTGTAAAGTGTTGGGGATTCAGCAGCACAGCCTGACTCCTCTAATCTCTCCAAATAAACAGAGTTCCTCCCTCCCCCTGGCTCCGCAGCAGGGCTCTGGGGTTATCAGACAAAACCCTCCACTGCCCCCCTGCCCCCCTGCTCCCTCT
>KN469662.1:33365-43410 GCA_000787095.1 Periophthalmodon schlosseri
CAGTAATGTATGGGGTAAGTGACTCACTGTAATACGCCAGGTGCATTTACTGTTGGGTTTGTAGAAGGTTGGGAAAGCCTCACTACCGATAAAACCTGAGTCTGCTACCAGGTCCCCTCCACAGGTGAACATAGGCCTGGAAAGGAACATGTGAAAACTGCTGTCCTGCCATTGGGCCTGTCACGATAATTACTATATAAACATTGTTCAATAAATAAAAAAAAAAAGTATATTATTATATTTTTGGGAGCTCAGTATTTATCGTTTGTGGATCTTATATTAAGTTGTTGTACTTTTACTTACTTTTTGTGACATTTGTGCAGCAAGGGACAGAATAATTGCATATGACTCTTTATTGATAATAATTAGCTAATGATTATCTATTAGTATTAGTAGTTTCATTGTGCTATTTGATTATTGCGAATAGCGCAGGTTTTACTATCCTGTTACAATTGTCTTCCATGTTTTTTGTGGCAAGTTTTGGCAATATATAGCACTTGAAAAATTCTTAATGTGACAGGCCTATCAGTAAATGATCAGTTTCAAGTGTGTTGGGGAAAGCACATTTGTCCATACCTGTTGATAATGCATATTGATCTGTTGTAGTTTTCTATATTATATATCTGTCTGACCCTGACTGTCATAACCCTCTCTTTAACTAAATTCCATATTCATTATCTTATAAAATGTCACAGTTCACATTCGCAGCTAAAGTTGTCATAACACCACCATAGTATTAAAGGGTCTCTTAATCAGATCTTTGTGGCTAGACTATCATTGAAAGCCTGTGGACCACAATGCAGTCAGTGCTCTCCTCCAAGACCAGATTAAACCTCAAAACACAGTTATTACTGAATGGTGAAGAGTGAGAAACTTGCCACATCCAAAACAATAAATGCTGGAATTTAATTAGTTCCGAGGTGTTCGATAATGGATAGCATTTCATTCCAGACAAATGTTACTTTTATTGGCCCAGACAAATGAACAAACAACAGGACATTAGGCCTGTAATCCTTTAGTCGTCGATTATGTCTTAGTCCACCACATTTTTTTATTAGTCAACTTATTGTTTTAATTGTATTATAAAGATTTATATGGGCCAGCTGGGTTTTTTGGGATGACTGGACAGTCTAATCTGCCTTTTCACTTATGAAGATGCTGTTTATGCATACACATCTGTTTACATAGTTGTTTTGGCACAAGATCCTAATAACAAGTCTATTATTCAGTGCACAAGGCATATCTTTAGTTGGCCAAGAATTTCTTTAGTTTACTGCAGCCCTACAGGAAGTCTACAATCAGTATTATTACGCATCATAGCGTACTGTGGCTCTGGCAAATGTTACAGTTATCACTGTGTGGGAGACAGGGACACTGCCAAAGAGTTTATGTTTATGTGAATGTAAGCAAAACATGTATCAATCTTTCTGCATGAATGCACCATGCTGCAAACCAACTAACAGTAATAACCTAACCACATCCAAGAAATGCCTCAGTCTCAGAACTAAACAAAGACTGCCAGTAACAGCCAAGAAGCAGCGCTGATTCAACCCCACGGGGCAGACGCAAAAACATTAACATCTGGCAGTCAAAACACCTCACATCAGGGGCCAGAAGTCATCAAGCCATTCAAAGAAAAAATGTTGTTAGAAAAGACAGGAAAGATAGTTTTACTAGAAGGTTCTTATAACCTAATTTCTTAACCCTTCGTGAACATTCTAAGTGTATGAAATAAGATCAGTTGTCAGATAACTATGAGCAGCCATAGTAACTTATAAATCACTATTAACAATGTAAAAGTTACCTGGTTGTTGCAGCCTGCTGAGCCTCAGACCATCCCAGAAGCACAGACAACACCAGCAGACCACAAATGCAGCTCCCATACATGATGATGCACTCTGGGCTGTTTATGCGGTAGTAGAAGAAACAGTAATAGTAGTGGTAGATTTGTAGTAGGCGTCCCAGGACAAGGAGGGCGGGACAGTGGATGACGGACACTGAGAAAGCACTGCAAGGGGGGGATGACGTGAGGCCTGTAATTAGACACAGATGCTGCCCCACAATAACACTGATTTCTACAAAATGGGCATTGAGGGAAAGTAGGTTTGATTTCATTGTTTTGGTTGAAGGTTTGTGGAAATGTGGAGAAAGTTGGAGCTGTTTTGTAATTTCTACTTCAAATACCAAATGAAAGTTCAAACTGTTTAAGAAAGGCCTGAGGCACTTAGCACCAAAATAGGGTCATAAATGATGACATTCCAGTTGCCCAGACATGACACCTTCAATCTGCGCTGTAGTCAGTTTAAAGAGAACCCAGGAAAATGTGGCTACTTCAGAGTATTGCTGACATATACTTCAACAACTCTGAATTTTCCATAATTTTACATTTTGTTCCTTAAACTGCAATATTAGTTAAAAGCTCAGTACTAAAAGATATAAAGTCTGTCTGCATTTGTACTGATAGAAGTTATACAGTATAGAAGTCATAAACAAACTTAACAATACTGAGTGAAATCTGTATTTTTATGTTTAAATTTGTGTGAGGTTGTTTTTGAAAGGCCTGATGGTTGTTAGTCTGTTGTCAAGTTTTGTGATTTAATGTTGCTGTTGATGTTATCTGATCATTTGGAAAACATATTAGGTTACTTATCTCAGTTTAATTTGATTTATATAATACTAAACTATAACAGAAGGGAAAGTTCCAGACCAGTGCTGTAACCTGATGATTACTCTCGTTTACCACATTTCCCTAAATCCCAGGACTCCTTCAGCTCCATTTGAGCCAGAAAATTGTCTGTTTACCCCCTTTCAATTTCCTAAACCAGGAAAATGTGGGAGTTTTGTAAACAATTTTTCTGGTCCGCACAGATACTTTCTCTAATGTTCCAAAACTATTTAAAAACAACACTGCCCCTTTGATCAAATTCAGGCTTGATGTAAAAGTGCAAGACACAGTATCATGTTACAATACTGAAGAATAACACAGACTATTGGAAAGAGGACCATGCTGAGCTGGGTCAAGTCAGGAGCTGGGATTGCGTACATTGTCTGCTGGGGTAAATAGGGGCTGTTATGTGTAGGAGTATGTGACCTTTGAACTCTGGAGAAATCTTAGCCAACTGAGTACTCTAACTCCTTACTGATGTGTAATTTTGAGCGGTCCATTCTTTTTGAGGGCAACAGTATGAGAGGACTAGAGAATGGAATGTTGATGACCAATATTAGATTTCCAGAACTGAGTAGTTTAACAGTGAAAATATATTTTCTATTGCAATGTGGAGCAATTCTGTGTTTGTACCTTCTCAACATTGTTACTGTAAGCATTCCTCTGGCAAGTGTTTCTTTAAGTCTGTCCAAGTTAATCTTTTTCTGAGACAAAATAAACATAAAGCATGCAAACACTAGAGAGTCTGTAAAGGCAATAGACCAAAGTTGATGATTTCATAACTATTGTAAATCTATGGAGTGATAAATTTATGGTTTGTCCGACAGCACAGCGCAGCTGACCTTAGGAATACACAGAAACACATGTTTACACATAACAATGCAAAATGATGTAGAGGAGATATGAACTTTAATAACATCTGTTGTAAATTAGCAATAGGCAAGTCTCAGTGGGTCCATAGCACTTCATCTGGCCCTGGTTGAGGTTTTGGAAGTATTTTTTTCTTTCTCTGATTATATGATCATCTTTGGATGTAACAGTTGAATGATGTATCCCTGAAGGGTTGCTATCTATGAAACATTGGCTTATAGTATTTTATTACAAAAATACATTACATTGTTTTTCCCATGGTCTTTACATTCTTCATGATCTTCTCTGTATGTCTTCATGGCTCATATTTCACAGCAGACATATTTTAAAGATCTTGCAGTATAATTTAATTTCACAAATAGGTTAGAATTGACCTAACAGTTCTCTACATTTTTAAGCAGTCCTTGTATGAATCTAAGGCAACCTTTCAGGAGCAGTGGGTGACCACAGCCCAATGCCCAAGGATTCTTCTTGATCCAGAAATAAGTAGCTTGGGATTAGGCATATTTGAGGTTGATGGGGGAAACCGGAGCACCCAAAGAAAATCTGTTTATAGTCATAGAGAGAGAATATCGGACACAAACAGACTACAGCATTTAAATTGTGCATTTGGGATCTTTTCTTATAACTGAAATAATAAGAATAAATCTAAAATGAATAAGTAGACCTACTCTAATTGAGTTTGGAGTTATATTACACTTTTTATTATTAAAGTATATTATATTGTTTAGTTTGAACTGTTTTCAGCATCTCATACTGGCTGGCACGTTGAAAGTCATTTATCATGATATTTCTGTGCAGTGTGCAGAATTACTTTGGGGAGGTTTATTGGACTCACCATTATGGTGACACCTGGTGGTGCAAAAAGTGAACTGCAAATAGTAGGAGAATTTAAATAACTATTATTACTTGTATCCTGATAGAAAGTTGTTGAAAGACATCACACGCTTTTTTATATTTTATACTGTATTAAAATACAGATCATTATTTTACAGTATATCCACTGTAAACCTCAAAACTGATCTAAAATGGTTGAGTAATAGAAACAGGTGTTCCTGTTCCAGAACTGACAATCCCCTGTCTCCTCTTTTTTGTAATTTTCATAGTGGAATTTTACATTACAAGCAGTGGATTTTCATTTCTGTGATGATTTTGAACCCTACTTGTATGACCCGGAGTCTCAATATTTTTAATAATTTCCAGTAAGTCTCACCCGGAGTCTCAAATGCAGGACAACACAGGATTACTCAAACATGGATGACTCAGTGAATCGAAATACAACTGTCTCTGATAATAACAGGGAACATTGTTATAACATGGTTCGAAGCTCATAAAATCGATTTTACAGAATATTTCCCCTTGAAATAATGACTTAAAAGTTGGAAGATGTATTTGGACAGGAGGTAGGCCTATGTGTTGCAAGTTTGTCTTAAGCACCTCCATGTGGTGCTCTATGGAACTACAGGCTTTGTTTGTATAACATTTATTGTGATTCAGACAAGGGCATGGCCTTCATGATTTGTAATAGGGATGTCAGGGATTGTTTCAGGTTACCCTTAGCGACTTTAACCTAGACCATTCTCAAGTGACTCATTTCCTGTAGTATGCATTTTAAGACATCTTTTCTCTTCTTAAACACATGTGCTAGCTTGTAAAATAGTTTCTCATTTGAATTGATGAAACAAATGCTGGTACTGTGAATAAATTTATACTTTTTCATACATGTCATAGCAGGTCCCACAAGTGCACACTCACATATCACAGGAAGCACACACAAACTACACATCGTCATGGATACCGTTTTCCAATATACATATATTTCATGATGTTCATCAATATAATAAGACATTGATAGATTTTTACACTACAATTATTTTATGTACTTCAGTTTTTCATTCAACTTCCCTCCTTCAATAGAGTCAACCTTGTGTAGATTCTAATCCCAAACTGGACGACAACACAATAAATCTATCAAATAAAAACAAGAAACCAAAAATACTATGTGTACATTGCCCATGAGGGTCCAGCCTTGTCCCTCCAAAAGGCCAGACAAACAGAGGCAATAGTATATTTACTTCTAAAAAAAAAAAAAAAAAAAAAAATCCTATCCCACAAAAGAATCAAAATTTCTCCTCAAAAATAAACACTTTAAACAAACAAGCAAAACAAATCTTGTAAGATACAAACAACTTTCTGTTGTAAACCATAAAATTTGTACGCTTTCTTGGAAATTAGGTTTAGAATACTTTTTTCCTATAGACTTCCGTTCTTTTTTACTGTCAGTGCTTACACACAAACATTTCAGTGACATCTGGAGTTATTACAAAATTGATGCAAAATGAAAAATAAAAATATTTGGTTCAAAATAAAACAAGTAGAATAATTTGTAGCTTTAGTCCTCCAACAAAACATTCAGAGATTCAATAGGGTCCCTCCTGATGACAGCATCCGAACCATTTGGTGGCGACATAGGATAGTAGTGTCTGATAGTCTGGCTTTTTGAATCCAAATACACACTGTAGTTGAATGGAAACCACCAAATGATTTGAACACAGCCAAGCTGAGATCCCTGAACATTTCTCAAGGTTGACATAAGACAATATTCTCCATCCATGTTTATCCCATTCCATCAAAACAACAACAAAACCCAACAACAAAATGTGTCACGGTTAAACATATGCACACTTTTCCATACAGACAAGAAAGCAACTGAACCGAAAAACAAAAGAGCACTCACTTTTAGTTTCACCATTGTTGGCTGAGCACTCACAGGACAAGTGGAATTATGGGAAAATCATAGAAGTCCTACCCCAATCAGTAGTGTTGTGTCACTTCAGTGCATCGTTAGCAAGGATGGCTAAACAGGTAACCCTGTCATGACTTTGTATTGCAATAAATCCCAATTTACATGTATTAACTTTTACATATAGTTTGATAAGTACTTTTTTATCTTAATCTGAGGATATAGGACCCCCTACCCCCAAAACACCCCCATATTACAACATCAAACAATGCGGCTTTTGAAGCATTTATCTAGTTAAACTTGGCAGCACTATGAAGACAGAGAAATAAAGAGTTGTGCTATTAATGTGTCGAAAAAGACGATCTTCAGACCTGGGTTGCACATCGGGTTATGAGGGCATTATTTTGGGTTGTCAAAGCATGCTCTTCACAATGATTTGGTTAAATTGCATATATTCAAATGGCACACTCACATATGGTAAGGTCCTCAAAGATACAAGGGTTAATCTATTTAGGGTCATTTGGACAACCTGTACTTTCTTCCTCACTTGTTTTTGATGGCAATTGGCAGCATAAGCAAAGTATCTGGTCTTTGGTAATCTTTTTAGTCTGGAAGTGGGGAAGTGGAGGAGTTGTTATAAAGGTAAGAACTAAAACACCTCTCCCTCTGCTCACATTGGTTAAAGGAAACAACCAGGAGGCCTTCACTTGAAAGATTTAAGCGGTCTAATCTGCTGGGATCAACTAGGGATATTCCCCGAGACAGGGCTATTCTAACACACACACACACAAGCACGCCTAAGAGTCTAGATCAGTGCACAAAGGGAGTGGGCTGGTCTATGGAGCTGGTGGGGAGTTAAAAGGCTACGTTAGCTTGTCACAATTACTAGCAGTTGTTTAGGGCACCTATGAAACAAACGAAAGCCTCTCCCTTAATGCTTGGCAGTGTACAACGCTTACAGCGATATTATATAAAACGACACAGGCAGGTAGAAAAGAACTGCAATTTTCCTTTTTACCTACCTGTTTGACACAAAAATATACTATCATAAAATATATATTCTATTGTTTAAAAAAGAAAAAAGGCCTTAACTAGAAGGTGAGAGAGAATGCTACTCTTTAAGGTGAACTGAGTTTAACTTAAACCCCAGCCAGCACATAATTGTCTAAAGTTATTCCTGGTTTTGCAAATAAGGCTGAATAGTTTGTATCTGTGCTCTTATGGAATGACCAGCCAGAGAGCGCCATCAAAAACAAGGTAGTTTGTGCATTTGAGATTTCATCGCCTGGAGTCAGCTACCACCCCTCACACAGAGGGTGCGAGAGTTTGACCATATTAAGTATTGTAGTAACTGGATACTAAGGCTTTTGAGTCAATGAAGGCTTGTGAAAAAATAAAAGTAAATACCCTTTACTATTTTCAAGCCAAAGTCCCCATTGACATTGCCACAGTATTGCCACACTTGTGTCTAGAAAATAAACCTATTTTGGACTGAAACCCCCTATTCTAACTTAGACCTATTTATAGATATTTTAGTCTCACTATGTGGTTATGACCAACATTTTTCGACACATAAGATACTTACAATTACATGTGCTACAGTAAGAGCATTTGCACTAAACTGCAATGAAGGAATGTTCTCGAAATAAGACACTACAAAACATTTCAACAAAAGAAACATCTACAGACATTGGTCCGACTGTACTATGGCAGTTTCAAAATCATTTAAAGTTACTGAGGTGTTCAAGCATGCTAAGAGGACGTCTGGGGAGCAACAGTAAAAGTATACCTGAATCAGACTTAAGGGACTGTGACTTGTCACAACTAGAGATGCATGTAAAGATGCATGCAGTATGCAAGATCATCCGAGAGAGGGGATTCTCCCTAGAAACCAGCAACAATGCACCAAAATGGTCGTGTCAAAGCACAATAGGGGGAGTGTTAGTGACTGTGTCTCCAGAGATAAACTATGCAACAAGATTGAAAACCGAGTAAGCCAGGGAAGGACAGATGATGGGAACATGCAAGTTACACACTTTGAATAATAGGCAGTAGTTAATGCTGAAGCATACATAAAATGAATACAAAAAAATCAAACTTACAAAATGCACACACACCGCACACTCACCTACAAAAACAGTATATATCAGAATCAAAGTCTACAAAGAACTACATAATATCAGGTATGTAACAATTCTAGCCAATTGTTTCCTCTCCCGCTGTCACAAGTGTTTGGTTCTCAGTTGGTATGGCCAGCTGGAAAAGCCGAGAGGACCCAGAGACAGGGCCACAGTGACAGGTGTGGGCAGGGGCCAAAGCGAGGTGATGGGCGTGGGGGAGCCATGGGGCCCTGAGGGGGTGGAAATATATTGAGACTATAGAAGGGAGAGAATCAGAGCTCTACTATCAGTGATCTTTTTGTCATCAATTTGAGGGCTTTTCTGTAGCAAGGACGTTGGATTAGACTGGGGTAGGAATGTCCCTTCTTAGGTGCTGAAATACACTGTGAAAAGATAAAAACAGATTAGAAGTGAGGAAATCATATGAGCTATTAAGCCTTGAATTCAGCGGTATATCTAAAGCAGAGAGATATTTTTTTTTCATAAAGGCTGTGTATAAAACTCTTAAATCTTACCAATAATGACGATGAGGACAATCACACATATCACACCCAGGATAATCATCATCTGTAAGAACAATACAAAAATGTCATTAGAATTAATTAGCTCTATACACCTATTTGCAAACATCTTGTTTTAGCATTGCTGATAACATAAGAATAAAATAAGAAAGCAACAAGAGCCATCATTAAAACATTAAGTATTAAAATTGAAAGCAAATATCTCAATAAATCCTTTGACTATATCACTATTTACTTATATCTGCTACATGTTTATAGGTCCGTACTCACCTTAGCATTTTTCCACCAGTATTTATTCTTGAGTTTGGCAGCACTGGTCTCAAACTGGGAGGCTCCGGCCTGCAGCGCATCAGCCCGGTCGTCTAGTTCTGACAGCTTAGAATCACGCTCCAGAACCTTGTCCACGTTTACACGCATGATATCCACCACCTGGGCACAAATAGTCTCACTTAATCATGGGACAATAGACTTTGAGAGTACTGCTGTCTTTACAGCTCCAATAGACATTAAGTGGTTAGCTTGGATGACAGCACTTACCTCATCCACCTGCGCCTGTGTCTGCTGCAGACGGCGGTTGCTGGTGAGGTTTGGAGGGGGCTGATTCCCTCCCTCTGGGGCAGGGGCACCTGAAGCTGGGGCAGACCTGAGGACCACACATTTATTCACTGTTACTGATATGTGCAATACTCATATGCTGACATCCAGCACTCATTTGTATTAAAAGTCTTTTTCTCTACCTTCAAACCTCTTTTTATTTTATTCATTTGTTATTAATTCTTCATATATTGTGATGTTATAGAGCCTCAGACTTGCTGTGAGGACAAGCAGCTGGTCGTCTGTCATGTCTTGTTGAATGGTTTTCTTTCTCACTTCCCTGTCTTTGCACACAGCACTAGCAGCATCCTTTGTGACAGACAATCTGTTTAACTGAGCATGTCATTTACAAAGAAAAAAGCTATATGCTCTAAAAAGACTTGCCTAATGCTTCTACTGTGCATTGAATGCTAAAACGTACATTATGTATCACAACTTACTATATTTCTCAGTTGAGAATGTGGTTTATGTAATTTGTGTTACTCCTCAAGCTTAGGTAAAAACTCAGTAACAAGGTCACCTTTTTACTCAC